>JAFIRS010003211.1:0-149126 GCA_018342105.1 Gonioctena quinquepunctata | reverse complement strand
AAAAGAACAATAAATCCATGAAGTATAAAGTGTGAATATTCACGATTCAACGAATCGCCCCTGGAGACAATTGACAGCCGTTAGAGCACACATGTTCGTAGGACTTATCCAAGCTTTACGGGCGAACACAAGCTCCGCTAAATCAAAATCCACATGAAATAATTCCACCGTCATGTGAAATAGCCCACAGGGAGCCCTCTACTTTTTCACACTGTTCTCATAAATATGTATAATTTGACGGCGGGAAACAGTATACCGAATAACTCTCAAAATGATTTGAAGGGAATTCATATACGTTGGAAAAGAGATTATGTTGAATGAATTTTTGATTACCCCAAGAAAAATTCAATCACGATTCTTGTCTATTGACAAACTGCGAAGTTGAAATGAAAGATACACTCTCACTTCTTCTTCTTCATAGTACATAGGTAATCGCAAAGCTTGAAATTCTAATAATTTATCAGAATAACATAAATTTTTACATTTTGCCTCTCTTCTCGGATTGTTCCTTCTAACATATTAGTTGGATATTCCAGAATATTAATGAAATGGTCGTGATAAATTGTGGTTCACTATGAGTTACTATATACTATATGTCATACCTACCTAGCATTATAGGAAAATTTTACCCAGCAGAGGGGTAAAATGGCTTCGAAAAGTCCGAATTTACCTATTTCTGACCAAATATTCTACCTTCAACTACAAACTAACTCCGAAGTTATAATTCGAGTTATAGAAACCGTAATTGAGTCCACCGAATCTCCTTCCAAAAATCATTAACTCGATAGGCGTACTGAATAGTATGAAATTACTTGTTATGAACTTTAAATATACTTTCACAGCCTCATGGGTCAATAGAGTTATTTATTATGTTAAATTTCACCTGAAGGTGACCAGCAAAATGTGATCAGAATATTTGAACTTTCAAGGAAAACTTTCCAGTAAATTTTGACCTGATTATCACCTCATGTATGTTCACATAGTCAGGAAATGAACACGTCGGTAAAAAGGTTATATACTCTACTTCACCTATTTTGGCACCAAGTTTATACCTACTGTTCTACAATGAGGGCGAGATTACTATTATATTTGTCTAATCACATTTAATGTCTACAACAAAGTCAAAGTTACCAAAAATGAAATCTTCGAAGTGTATCATGAAATTTCGAACTCCGAATCGATTCGGATGAGAATGACATGATACAATTCACTCTCTTCAAATAATTCATTGTGGAATTCTAGAAATCTGTAAAATGCCAAGTTGAAATTCAAATAGAATAATATTTGAAAGGTTGTCACTGGCCATTTCTCTCCGGATGGAGATTTCCTCCTAACACCAAGATAACATTACCATGGATATAATTATGGCAAGATGTGCAATGAATAGAATTATCTCGTACTATTTTCGACATCACTGATATTTGAAGTTCAATTACAGGATAAACATTTCAATTTCAGAATTGAGACTTATTTCGGGGTTTTGAAGTATATGTCGTTTCGTATAAGTAGCTAGGTATATGCTGGATAGAGGTACTTGGTTTCACCATCAACAAGAGGTAGAAAAAAATAACTATTAAAAAACTTTCTGAAGGCAAGCTTTTATTCAAGCCGTTTACCAAGACGTATGAAATAAGTTGAAGTTTTCACAAAGTATTCATAAAAGTAGGTACTAATTAATTCCATTGAACATAGATTGGTTGATAAGTAACAATTTGTCAAAGTATTAATTTAATCACAATTCGCGCGACAAGCTTTTTAAAACCAAATAATTTAACAAAAAATAATTAAATCGTTGTCAGCGATGACTCAAACTCATTTTATACGTTTCAGTACACGGCCTTAATAAAAGCTTGTCTTCAAAAAGTTTTTTCAGTAGATATTTAATTCTTTATTTATTACTTATTTCGCCCTAATCTATTCATTTCTAATGAAGCATCGTTATCACGAGGTCCCTTTCCTGTAAGTTTTGAGCTGAAAGAAATCAGGATATCCCACCCCAAGAACTCCCACACAATAATTTTGAATAGAATCTGACCATAATCACAAATATCATCCCGCATCCTGAAGTCGTCATCTTAAATTTATAGATTTTGACAAACATTTCATAATCTCCGAACCTGAAAACCCCCACATACCAATTTCGAATAAAATATACCAGAAAACTCTTCCTCTATCTTGAGGCCGCAATCTTGAATTTGTAAATTTTGACAACATATTCAGGATCTCCGACCGCGAAAACCGCCGCATACCAATTTTGAATCGACTAGGACCATAATCACAAAACTCTTTCATCTTAGGGCCGCCATTCCGAAATTATGAATTTCGAATGAAAATTGATAATCTCCGACCTCGAAAACCCCCACATATCCATTTTGAATCGAATCGGACCATAATTACAAATCTCGTCCGCCATCCTGGAGCCGCAATTCTGTTTTTTCCTCTAAGAAAAATTCCATAATGCATTGTCACTAGAAGTCGGTCAAAATTCACTTGCAAGATTTGACAAACGAACGATCTAACTACATTACTAGTAAAACTAACTGAAAGCCAGTATTAATGTATATTTTAACTGCGTATAGGGAATTGAAATAATAATTTCAGTGTTTCTGCGTTTCTGCTCAGATTATCGAATAACAACAATATAAATTCATTTTCTACGATTCCAATACAACCAGAACGGAACGTACAGACATATCGCATGAAAAATTATCCAATAAAAAATTTGTATTTCATTACTTGACCATAATGTGGAAGGGTCTGAAATCGCAAGATGGACTTCAAAGTCAGGAATATATGTTACTTTTCTCTTAGATCAAAGCCCATGCGTTCCCCAAGTTAAAATCTGATTTTTATGGGATAGACGCCATATTTCTTGGATTAAAGCGTTTCCGTCATTGCAAAAATAATCCATTTTTTGTTAATCGTCCACATTTCGATGATAGGTAGCCAAAATTTAGTGTGTATACTCAGATCTGTGCCGAGCACTGACAAAAAGTGCTTCGAGCACTGAGCACTAAGCACTCTTGAGAAGTGCTTCCGAGTCTGGAGCACAAGGCACTTTTATTTCCGAAATGCTCGCGATTACTAAGCACTTTCAAGAAGTATATGGACTCAGCGAGCACTAAACATTTTTCGAAAGGGTGAGACTCTAAGGCACTTGAGATACCTTTTGATATAGATGGTCCAATTAAAAATAGGATATTTTTTATTTTTGGGTAAAATCACGTCGAATTGAATCCAGAACAGCATTGAATAAACTTGTGTGGTGGAATAAATACGACTCGCACGCTAGAGCATTTCGAAATGAAAACTTTATTCATATAATATCGAATATTTTGAAGCTGTGTCTTCGAATTATCGCATTTTGACAGATCATGATTTTCGACTACAAAAACCCCTTACATAACAATTTTTATTGAAACGGGATAATAAATAAAAAATCTCGTTAGCCGTATCAGATCTTCCATCTTGCATTTTGACAATAAAATCATAATCTGCGACCCCAAAAACCTCCAGATAACAATTTTGAATAGATTCTGACGATTAATGATAGAACACACGTCAGCCATATCCAAACCGCTATCTTGAATTCCTGATTTTTTTAACAAAATAATGATCTTTAATACCAAAACTCCTACATACCAATTATGGACTCAGGAAGTCATGCTCTACAAAAGTGCCTATTGCGACGTAGCTGTAATCTGCACCTGTAAGATTGTACGGGTCACTAAATCTGATTTTTGTAGAAAATTCTTATTTTTTTAACGTTACTTCATAAATGACTGGATTTATGGAAACAATGTAAGTAACAAACCTGTATTTGTACAAAAAAAGTCCTGTAAACCAAATCGTTAAGATTGATATTTTTCGAGAAATAAAGTGGTAACTTTGTCCTTATATGAAATTTTTGAGAATTATCGAATCAAACTTTTCATATTACAACAAAGTTAACGCTTTATATCTCGAGAAATATAAATCTTGGCGATTCGGACAATAAATATATTTTTACTTCAAAATCTATATTTATTAACAAATATATATATATATATATATATATATATATATATATATATATATATATATATATATATATATATATATATGTATATTTCTTGGATTATTTGATTCGCTCATAGAAAGATAATAAAATGTACGCTATTCAAATAAACATTTCGCCCTCGTTTGGGGACCCCAATAGTTGAGCTTTGGGGTCATGTTTATCTCCATGTTGGACATTATTTTTATTTGTTTTCTTCTGTTGTGTGTTTCGCTGTGTTATGATTGTCCTATTGGGAATTCAAAATTGGATGCCAGCTCCACAGTGGCCAAAGTTCAAACCAGACATACGTACGTTGTCTGTTTTCTCAAGGTTATACACTTGTTATTGGAGTTTTTCTCAAAATATTTCCGTTTGGTATTATTTTCCGGTTTTTTTGTGTAGTGTTATCCATTTCAAGACTCTAGTGAAGTGGTTCATTTGAATCTTAGGACAATATCATTTCTGGACAGCTTAGCGAAGTCATCGGGAATTATTGTTATGAATTATTTTAAAGAATTATTCGTGAAAGTTCGAATGGAAAATAAACCTGACAAAAACAGTTTATTTATTACATCTAAAACAAACAAGGTGGTGTGAAAATGTGTCCTTATCACCTAGATATATATATATATATATATATATATATATATATATATATATATATATATATATATATATATATATATATATATATATATATATATATATATATATATATATATATATATATATATATATATATATATATATATATATATATATATATATATAAATATATATATATATATATATATATATATAAATATATTGTTATGTTATGTTATGCCAGTTAAATATTTTAAAAAGAAATAACCCACAAAAAAGAATAATTATTGATTAGTTATTAGTTCCAAGAGATTTTTTTTTGAATAACTTTTGAAATTCTATATATTTCGTGAGCCTAGGTATAATGTGGATAGATAAAAATGTCAAAGTACGATAAAACAATCAATTGTATACACTGTCAAAGTTATCATAACCCATAATTGCTCAAAAGACAACTTAAAGTCTAGATTCACAAAATTTTCATGTATAAAAAGTAATCAACACCAACAGTTCCAACCAGGTATAAAAACTTTCATAGTGTATTTCCGGTCCAGAACTATTTCACAAATAACCAATTGCACATTCGAAGAACGCTATTTCACTTTGTTTTGAACAATAACAGAAAATTTTACATTCACGAAAAGTGAGGTTCTGTTTATTTATCCATGATCTGATTATTATTATTATTCGTGAATATTTGTTTGATTCACTCTAGTATAAAATATTTCTCGTAGGCCAGGTAATTTTAAGTCTTCCTGAATAAAGGAGATAATTGTTTTCGATATTTGGTTGTTTATTTTCTCACAATGATCAACTAACATAGCAAAGATCATTCAATGAACTGAAGGTAGTCACCAGTGGCAGTGTATCTATTGCTTTGAACCGGCCACCTTTTGAGATAAGAGCGTACCAACTGTTGTCTAGCCGTGGCAAGGAAAATAATAATTGTTGGTAGCGTGACGAGAGAACAGTGACGTTCGCTGGCAATTATTATTACAGGGGCAGAAATATCTATTTATATCATATAAATTTGGCTCTCAAAGAATAGCAAAAACTATTAGCTTCCTTCATTATATAAAAACAATATTATATTTACAAAAAATTCATCATTATATAACAATATATATATATTTATATATATATATATATAAATATATATATATATATATAAATATATATATATATAGTCACTCTTTTTCTACACTGTATGAATAATGTTGAATAATATATGTTTTTTTCTCTTCTTAAAACTGTATTCTTCTTCAAGCCCGTCGTCTGTCTACAGACTCACTCAATCCTAAATTAGTCTGCATGTTACATTTATTTTCTCACAGTGACAGGGAGTCACTAAGTACAGACTCGGATACAATCAGTGGAAACATTATCGGCCGACTGTATTTTTTTATTGTTCTTGAGTCGGCCGACTTGGCACAGAGGAAACAACAACATCGAGCGGCATTTTATCAAAGGAATCGTCGAATCGCTTGATTACGATTTTGAATGGGGAACAAATAGATCTCTCACCAGTTATAGGACTTGATAGGTATAATACATTGTTTCAGATTTTCAACGGGATCGACGATATTTCACTTGAGCCTAGTTTTCAGAGAGTTGTAACCAATTATTTCAAAATCAACAAAATGAATGATAGTTTGAGAACTAAAGAACACGCTTTGATAGAAAACTGAACTAAAAAGTAGAAAATGATTTTAAATGAGTTTGAAATGAGAATACAGTGATTAACAACAAATGTATCCCATCGTAAAAAAGCGTGGGGCGCTTGATGTCGATTGTTGTTAATATTCCATGGACAGATATTGGTAAAAGTAGAATCATTATGAAAATTTCTTTAAAAGCACCCCACGCTTTTTTACGATGGAATGAATTTGTTGTTAATCACTGTATTCTTATTTCAAACTCATTTGAAATTATTTTTCACTTTTTATTTTAGTTTTCTGCTAAAGCGAGTTCTTTAGTTTTTAAACTATTATTTATTTTCAACTATTCAGTTTTGTTTTCTATTAGAGCGTGTTTTTTAGTTTTTCAAACTATTATTATTATTATTTAATTTCTTTACCTATCATTTTCCAATTTTCAATAGAATCGGACCATAATCACAAATTTCGTCCGCCATTTTGGAGCCCCCATCTTGAATACTGCAATTTTGACAAAATAATCATAATCTCCGACCACAAAAACCCCCATATACCGATTTTGAATAGAATTGGACCGTAATCACGAAACTCGTCTTCCATTTTGGAGCCGCCATCTAGAATTCTTCAATTTTTACAGAAGAATCATAATATTGGACCCCAAAAACCCCTACATACCAATTTTGAATAGAATTGGACCCCAATCACAAAACTCGTCTGCCATCTTGAATCCTCCAATTTTGACAAAATAATCATAACCTCCGACCCCAAAAACCCCCACATACCAATTTTGAATGGAATTGGACCATAATCACAAAATTCGTCCGCCATTTTGGAGCCGCCCTCTAGAAGTTTTCAATTTTCACAAAAGAATCATTATATTGGACCCCAAAAACCCCCACATACCAATTTTTAATAGAATCGGAACATAATCACAAGACTCGTCTACCATTTCGGAGCGGTCATCTTCAATTTTTCAGTTTTGACGAAAGAATTATAATATCTGACCACGAA
Source organism: Gonioctena quinquepunctata (assembly GCA_018342105.1). NCBI lineage: Eukaryota > Metazoa > Arthropoda > Insecta > Coleoptera > Chrysomelidae > Gonioctena > Gonioctena quinquepunctata. The sequence goes on along the minus strand of JAFIRS010003211.1, from coordinate 141,836 downwards.
AACCCTCAGATACCAATTTTGAAGCGAATCGGACCCGAATCACAAAACTCGTTCGCTATATTGGAGCCGGAATTTTGTTTTTTTTTCAAACAAAAATTTCTCAATGCATTGTCACCGGAATTATGTGAACCTGCCAAATTTAAAATCATTTGTACGTCTGGAAGTGGGTCAAAATCGCAGCCAAAGGAGTCGGTTACAAACAAACAAACGTTCATATATTATCATGTGACCTGCAACATTTGACGCCGCCGTATCAGGTGCCAGGCCAAGTACTTTCTCAGTTCAGTTTATCTTTCATTTCTACCTCTAGCTACGCGCGCCACGCTGCAACAGTAAACTATGTAAATTTTGTTGTGTTATAAAAAAATGTTAACATGGATAAACAACATCTCAACTTGTGGAAGGCAGATGATGAAACCATATCTAAGTTCCTTGGTAAGTATCACGAAGTATTACCGAGAAATGGCGGTTTTTTAGTTAAACATTGTGTCGATGACATATCTATTGTCTTGTTTGAAGTCATAATATGAAGAGAAGTAATATTTTTTGTAGTTAGTTATCAACTCGTATGATTCTGAAAAATAATTCCTACAACGGATGAATTTTTTTCATTTTTTTAATGTGGGGAAATACTGTAGAAGGCCAAAAAACGGGCACCGACAATTTTAAAATTGTCATATTCTTGGTTTAAAACTATGTTTATGCATATCTTAGAACGAAAGAAAAATGTTTTCAATTGATCTTGAGATTTGAATATTCTGCATGCGTTTGAATTCAAAGAAAATCACATTGAATTCATGACTGAAGAACAATGACATATTAATTGATTTTTGCTTCAAAGTTGTGTTCATTCCTAAAGAAAATATTTCATCAGGATACTCTTTCCGAAAGAAAAATTTCATAGCATTAACTGAAAACTAATTTATAAACTCAAATGTTCTAATGGTGAAATTTTGAATATTTTTTGAACATTTCATCTTTCCAAGTGTCATGGTTTCTTATTATCGAATTTGTCAATAAGATTATATATTTTTCAGATGTAAAATTGATCAAACAGATTTTGCTGCTACCTTAATTGATTCCACCTAGGGGCAGAGTGAAAGTGAAGAATATTTGTTTATGTTGGTTAACTCCAGAGTGTTTTTATGATTTCAGATCATTGTGGTAACTCTTTCATTTTTTATGCTTGCTTTAATGTTCCCATATTTTTATTTTTTTCACATCTTGACAATGACTGAATTGTTCCTTAAAAAGTTGTTTTGTGTTTATTTCTCTGTGATCTCGTAGTATTAAATATCAGTTTTCATATTTTCTTCAAATTCTGTAAATTAAAACATTGCATCATATGTTAGAAAAAATATTGTTAACCGAAGAATTATATTTTTCAGTTGTTTCATGGCAGAATTTTATTTTTATACTATAATGTTCATTAACATTTTTTCATAGATACTTCTCCAACCTACTGTTTCTATGCATCACAGAAATCATAGTAACAGAAACTCTACTAGACAATATAGTTTTTCCAGGCTTCAATTCAAAAAGTTTTTATAATAGACCTAATAAAAAATGTGGTGGTGTGTCAAAATGGGCGCGACATGATATTGATGCGAAAGTATTAAATATAGGGAAGTATATGAATAAACATAAACATATCATAATTAATTGTTACAGATCTCCCAGCGGGACATTAACATATTTCTCGAAAACATTAGCGATATACTAGACTTACTCTATGTACCTGATATAACTTTTTTTGCCTGTGGTGATTTTAACCTTGATCTTATTACCAATGTTCATTTTAAATCGTTAAATACTGTAATGTTGTGCTTTAATCTACGTCCATTGGTGGGTTGGCCCACAAGAATAACAAACATGAGCTGCACCTCTATAGACCAGATTTTCTTAAATTGTGTCCATGAAGAAACATGCTATGTTCTAGATAACGGAATATCAGATCACCGCACGATTTTATCAGAAACACAACTCAATTCCAAGCCCAAAACAAAAACATAAATTAGGAGATGTTTCAATGAAGAAATGAAAAGAACCTTGGAAATTTAGAATTTACTTCACAAAAAGAAGATTGGACAAGCATTTATGAACACTATAATAGTGATGAAGCCTTTTTATATTTTTATGATATATTCCTTCATAATTTTGAAATTTGTTCTAAGCGAGTAGTACGATTAGGTACCAGAGGAAATAAGTGGATCGATGACACAATGCTCAATTCAAGTTCTTCATTGAAACATCTTTTCTACTTGAAGAAAAATAATAATGCCCTAGCAGAAATATATTCCAACGAGAAGGAAAATCACTTGAAATTGGTCAACATCAAAAAGGAAATATTACCAACAAGAGATAAGTACATCTGAAAACAATACATGAACTTTGTGGAATGTAGTATCCGAACTCTCAAATAGAAGAGAAGTATTACATGGAAAACTAATTATCGAAAAAAATAGGACGATCATTAGAGACTCCACTCGTTTTGTAACTGAACTCAATAACTCTTTCATTGAAGCATCCGGGGCACTGATAATCAATATTCCAAAAGTTTGCTACTCGAACGATCCTATAAATGAAAGCCCAGATTTAAATCGCCATACTTTGTTTTTGAACCCCTTCAGTGAAACACAATTGCTCAACTTGATAACACGTAAGATGAACACCGAGAGATCTTCAGGAATCGACAAGGAACCTGTTTTTATAGTGAAAAGGAACCTACACATAATTATTGAACCAATTACTTTTCTAGTTAATCTCTCATTTTCCAGTGGTACCTTCCCAGAATCTTTGGAAGTGGGAAAAGTAACTCCTATTAAAAAAAACAAAAATATTCCCAATTGATAACTTCAGGCCAGCAACCTTTCACCCAAGTTTCTCAAAAATTTTCGAGTACGCATTTTTAGAATGCCTAATGAATTTCATTGATTTGTATAATATTCTGATAGATTTCTTCAATAATCTGATAGATCTCATCGACACAGACAAATGCCCTGCTGCGATCTTATGTGACTTGAGCAGAGCATTCGATTGTGTCAATCACTCTGAACTTCTTATACTATTTGGAGAGATATAGTTTCGGAGGAAAGACACTGACCTGGGTTTCTTCGTTTCTTACCAATAGATATCAATTTATATCTCTTAAATTCAATAAAGGTAATGCAATACCTTCCTGTATATCTGGAATGGAACTGGTTAAGACGAGAGTGCCTCAGGGATCCATCCTGGGACCAGTCCTCTTTCTATTGTATATCAATAATATTGGTGAAGAAATAGCAAATCCTCTATTTACCGCCTACGCAGCTTTGTGGTATCAACTGAAGAAACACATCCATAATCTCGCAAATGTGAAGGAATCTTATTTCCAGCCACCAGATATTTCAATACACAGGATCAGTTTCTCAATGCCGGGAAAACGAAGGTGATTCGCTTCCACAATTATCAAAATAAAGTTTTAGATTCAAATCAACTGATACCCATATATTATGCCCAAGTTGAAGCTAGATTACGCTACGATGTTAGTTTGTGGGGCAACTCATCACTGAGCAACAATGTTTTCATCAAACAAGAAGCCATTTTAAGATGCATATTCAAAACCCCAAAACGCAGCTCTTGCAGAACAGTTTTTCACAATCATAAAATTTCAACTCTAATCCGCCTTTTCATTCATGAATTGACAATATACATATTCATCAACGGAAACGACTTCACACTCAACAGTGATAAAATTAATACTCGTCGAAAGCATTTCATTCACACTAAAATGGCAGAGTATAAAATCAGTCAAAATGCTCCAAATTTCATGGGCCCAGAAATCTCCAACCGTCTACCGAAAGAATTAAAATCCCAAAATGATCTTATAACATTCAAAAGAAGTCTGAAGTCTTTTCTGTTTGATAAATGTTTTTATACACTTAATGAGTTTTTATATGATCCACTATGAATTCACAGAATGAACTGTATTTTATTTCTTGTATCTCTTTGGTATATTTTGATTTTTATTCTACATTGTGTCTCGTATGTTCGTCATTGTCCCTCTTAGCATTAAGTATTTTATTGACAATTCCTATACAAATTTGTTATTTGTCACTCGAAGGAAATTAACTGAATTGGATTGAATTAAATCATTTTGAAAAACTACAATTTGAATTATTACATATTATGTCCCTGTTCGTACAACATGGTCTTTGAGAGATTAGCTGCATTTTAAGCATTGAATCTCTATTTTTTCTTCACAGTTACTTGTCATGTATATTTTCTGCCAAAAACTATCATATAGCTATTTTCCATCAAACTCAAATATTACCAACATAAGATAAGTACATCTGAAAACAATACATGAACTTTGTGGAATGTAGTATCCGAACTTTCAAATAGAAGAAATAATTTACATGAAAACCTAATTATCGAAAAAAATAGGACGATTATCAGAGAACCCACTCGTTTTGTTACTGAACTCAATTACTTTTTCATTGAAGCACCCAAGGCACTGATATCTAATATTCCAAAAGTTTGCTACTCGAACAATCCTATAAATGAAAGCACAGATTTGAATCGCCATACTTTGTTTTCGAAACCTTTCAGTGAAACAGAATTGCTCAACTTGATAACACGTAAGATGAAGACCAAGAGATCCTCAGGAATCGACATGAAACCTGTTTTCAAAGTGGAAAGAGTCCTACACACAATTATTGAACCAATTACTTTCCTAGTTAATCAATCATTTTTAACTGGTACCTTCCCAGACTCTTTGAAGGCAGGAGAAGTAACTCCTATTAAAAAAAAAAACTATTCTCAATTGATAACTTTAGGCCAGTACATATATGTTGATGTTAATAGAAAATATTCATATGCAATTTTTCCACGGTAAGATGATAAATTCAGTGTTGCAAATCACTACTCTTGAAATTGAGAATTACTGTAGAAAAAAGGGAATAATACTATGATTCTAGCCCTGGAAATGTATTTCTCCACCTGAGCAAACGATGAAAATGATTTCTTCGAAGTAACAATATGGATGGATGCATTACCAATCAAGAAGATGAAATTATCTAATAAAAGTGAGGAATATTTGACTCAAGACTTTCGTAATTTTAGTGGGAGAAAACAAACATTTTATCATGCATAATTAAATCAATTATATCAGGAATATTATTTTTTCTGAACCAGTTATTCAATATCTTTACTCAAACAAGTGGTTTTGATAAAGAGAATTGAAAAAAAAATTATTATGAATAATTCATAGATTTAGATCATTAATTACTTTTTTCATTCGAAGTATTCAATATTCAACAGCAAGTATTTTTCTTGGATTGAATGAATGCGCCCCTCATTGTGAGTAATTCAGTTTTAAATCGAAAAAATTGTATTTTTCAATAAAATAAATGGATTTCTAACTCAAAGCAATGCTTATATTGGAGTTAATACATTATTTTCTCAAATTTAGTAGATTTTTATTATCAATTCAACATGAATAACGTTTTCATTTATGCGTATCTTTGTATTCTGTCGAAAAATATGTTGAATAAATTACTTTTTTGAAACAAAAAAATCATCCCTCTCGTAATACACAAACAAATTATTTACTTGAGTCAATGCTGTCATCCTTGATTCAAAATATATTTTTTTTGTTCGTGCTAAAATTAGGATGTGATTGCGATCAAGTTGAACTTCTTAATATTTCTATTGAATCTTTGTATGAGGTTCGATTGGTAAAACTTCATATCTATACATTGATGTTCATTGCAATTGAAAATGAAATATGATTTGAAATTAGATCTTTTTTTTTTATTGAGCATATACGCATCAGCCAATAGGCTATTAGCGGCAAAATATTTACAGTCATTACAATTTGTTATATTTTGTACAGGATGTTCGATTCTCGGAGGAATGTAATAATATTGTCTGTTGTGCATTCGTTGAAGATTTTGCTTAAATCACTGGGAAATCCGTTATTCAGTCTTTGAACTGCGAAACAAGGACACTCCACTAAGATGTGCTTTATTGTTAGTGGCACTTCACATAAAAAACATTCAGGTTGAGGTTCATTTGTAAGTAGGTGTTCATGTGTAAGGCGTGTGTGACCTAGGCGAAGTCGAGTGATGACTACTTCATGGAAGCGGTTGGATGACGTGTCGGACCATGCTTGAAAAGCTGGTTTGATCTCCTTTAGTTTTGAGACTTTTGTTTGCCAATAGTGGTTCCATGTGTCAGCTATTCTAGAATGAAAATAGGGTTTCAAGTCTGCTGCTAGTGTTCTCGTGTGGGGGAAATTAGATCTTGTTAGATGCATTTTTGTAGTGAATTATTCGAAAGTAAACATTATATATTCAGATAGATTTCGATTCGAGTCATTCAGCAGATTGGCTACGAACGAATGGCGCTGGAGCATTGTCCTCAAAGGTATTTTTTGGAGAGAATTTGTTTCCGATCTATTCCAGTGAATTCATATGCAAATACTGAATGTTCTATCAAAATCTCAGTTTCCATTGGTTTTCATTTGCAATATGATATATTGATAATTCTTGGAGAAAATATTGATCTTTAGTAGTTTTGCAAAAAAAAAACCTACACCACAAGACGGAGTGTTCTTTCACAGGTAAGTATGATAATTTCTAGTTATAGTTAATGTCGCGCAACAAGCTTTTGAATATCATATTTCCTGACATAAGACAAAATAACTCAGGTCACATATCTATGAATTTATTTAGGTCTCTTCTATATATCCAAATGAAAGGTGTCAACATTTTTTTTGAGGCGTTCCATCCTCTGCTATGTGGCAAATCATAAATTTTAATTTCCAATATATTTTGACACCCTCCGCTGATATTGGAGCCGCATTCTATATCATCAACTGATGAAAAATGTAATGTTCCACTCAAAAAATTCATAGTTAACAAATTGCCATAGATTTGGAATGAAGATCATGGAATTTGTTCGTCATCTGGGAATCGCCATCTTGAATCAAAGGAAGCAATTAATCAATATAGTGGTGTACCTCAGTGGACGGTGTTGAGGCCAATTCCATTCAATATTTACTTGAACAATGTTTTCTCACTGGATCCCAACATCGACATCATGAGTTTTTCAGATGATACCGTTCTGTTATGTGAGTCAACCTATGGTTCGACTACTAACTCTCATCTAAAAATGTTGTTAAACATATACCATCAATCAGTTATGATATTTATATCACGAATCGAAATATCTGATGGGGCTGTTATGAACCCACGAAAAAAATATATTGGTAATTATTCATCAAAATTCCGAACAAATAGCAAACATACTTGACCATAAGCAGAAAACGATATCGCATGAAAGTTCAGTAAGATCCATCTTACCATTGGTAAAACTGGTTGGGGGGAGGAGGGGCCAAAATTCACCTACATCCTCTAGAAGTTGTTTGAAATCTTACGAAAAATTTGATTGTCATATTTAACCAATCTCATTGTTCAACAATATTAAAATTGAAATGAACCAATAATGTCCAACCAAAATAAAGTACTTGTTGAAACCATAGAATCCTCATACCACCGATGCACAAGTTGCTTGGCCAGAAAAATTGTACTTGTCGAAGGCCAAAACTATAAATTATCCTACATGCAGAAATCAATAGAAACCCAAATGGTTCTTCTGTTATTCTATCTGCATATGTGGCTAAAATGTGTGAGTTGAATTATTTGTCAATATTTATAATTATTATAACCTCCTATTTAGAATGTGATTACATTCGGATTCAATCCTGACATGAAATTCGTATCCTGCAATGACAACACGAAACCCTTCTACCATTTTGTGACCATTATTTTGAATTATACATAATTTCAACTCGAATCATCAAGCAAACAATGTTTTCGTGTCGCATTCAAACGTAATTGGTTCACCGAAAGAAGATAAAATTTATATTACAAGTAAAACAAAGTAGAAGCTTCATATCATTATGCATATTCCCATTTGAAACAAATTTACAGTATATAGGAGGTTTCAGCACCTGTTGATTTTTTTCCAACATCATCTCTGAGAGATATAGCGTTCTGAGTTTTTCGGATGTTTCAGCACCTGTTGATTTTTTTCAACATCATCACTGAGAAATATTGCGTTCTGAGTATTTGTGTTTGACCCCCAGAATATAATGTACAAAAATGAATCAATGAGCTATATTCAATATCAATATTGAATGAAGCTCATATGCGGCGCAATGGGTACAAAAATGAAATACATATCCCCACGTGCTCGTTTGATTCAGCGGTACGAGAAGAAGTTCCCCTGATAGCAATATATGATTCGTCCTCCCCATTATCCCCAATTTAATGCAGAGATCTGAAATCGAAGACCTCACTATATGCGTTGCCTCCGTTCCGAAGTCTCGTTTGGATTGAAAGTATCGTCTCTCTTATCCCAGCAACGTTGCGACACTGCCGACCCTCTATCTGCCAATAAATGATTCCATTCTGCTGGGGTATTGTGCCAATTCCACTGATTCTTCATCCCTGATTGAATTCTGTCATTTCGCTGCACTTCCGTTCGGATAGTATTTGTGAATTTCGGACTATTGTTTTCCGAGATTGCGATGTTTTATCTTCATTCTGAGTGCTTTATGCTCTGTTCACGTACTTGAGCACAGTTAAAACTCATTGTCGAACAGGCAATTGTGAAAATTCACACATGAAAAACCCCTTTGGAAAATAACTTCTTTAATTGTTGAATTACTGATGCGTACATCACGTAATCATAGTTTTGTGAATACAGAATGGACCGCAGAGTTTTTGAATAGTATAGTAAGGTGGTATTGAAAATGTATGGAGCTGGGTAGGACTCAACTCAATTTCAATTCCTGAGGAATCGAAAGTGGGGATCGTATTCGTTAATCGGATTTCAATTTCCTCCGCAAAAAGTTCCAATTCCCTTTCTGGAAGATAGATTTCTTTCTTTGAAACTGAATATCACCGTGAATATCAACTACTCTAAGAGGCACATCATGCATAGCATGGGCTCTCATTCTTCAGCTCAATATCATTTATTAACTAGTATGAGAAAAAGGAAGTGTTGCAGAAAGGATTGGACAATTGGTAATTATGAGTATAGTTACTCGAAATAACTGACAAACATCGATATTACTAATTCAAAAAATCATGCAAACAAACCACAATGGATGAACAGTACTCTATGAACAGAACACTTTCAATTCAATTACTTCATTATTCCGAATTCGATGATACCCAATGAGTAATTAGCTATGGAACAAGTATCAACACGTTCCAAACCTGTTGAGAGATCTTTCCAATGCTGCAATGCTAGTTGTGTCAAAAAAATGATTCACCTAATAAAGACTTGGAAATGTTAGTTTCAGGTAAGGCCAATAGCAATCTAATATTGCGCCTTATCAAAACTGTTGTAGGCATTGATAGTGAAGCAGGACTGAGAGGGGGGGAATCAAGTTGTGTTCTCATAACCATAGCACGTATTTTGCTATACGAAGCTTCCACAGGTGGAGTTTGGATGGGAATACATTATTTTTCGAAATCAATATGGATTTCAATCAAGTATCATCGGCACTATCAACTATAATGTGTGGATACGAACGCTCAATATACTAATAATAATATCGATATATAGATATAACGATGTGATACATAAGTCAGACATATTCGCTCTCTTATTGATTTTCCAGGAGGATTAACTGTGACTCCAAGGAAAAGGGGAAGAAAAGGCGGATGGGTGGGAACGAAAAAAGCGGGTTGACAAACGTGAAAATTTACATTTTTCAACACATTTCCGTGAACAGAAATATCATTCTGTTCTCGTTTCTTTGCTTCCATTAGATGCGGATAAAACATCAAGTTAGAACCTGCCCTTTGTATTCTGAATTCCGTATACCGAAATTAAAAAGGATTTCCTGGTACTGATGACAACTCGCTCCATGTTTTCATTTCCACTGACGTTTACATGAGCTGAAAAATTATTTATGATACCCGTAATGTTATGATTAATTTCCATATGAACTTAGTTGTTTATCATAATATTTGATTCGTTGGAATGTTATCGACCTTCAGTAAATTTTGAAATGGATCAGATTGAACAAGTTGGATAATATATATATATATATATATATATATATATATATATATATATATATATATATATATATATATATATATATATATATATATATATATATATATATATATGAAAAATGGCAGCTCCAATATGGCGTACGAGTTTTATGATCATGGTCTGAATCGCTTCAAAATTGGCATCTGAGAGTTTGCGTGGTCTAAAATTATGATTCTCTTGTCAAAATTGAAAAATTCAAGATGACGTCTCCAAAATGGTGGACGAGTTTTGTGATTATGGTCTGATTCTATTCAAAATTGGTATGTGGGGGTCGAATGTCATGATACTTTTGTAAAAATTGAAAAATTCAAGATGGCGGCTTTAAAATGGTGGACAAGTTTTGTGATTATGTTCTGATTCTATTCAAAATTGGTATGTGGGGGTTTTCGGGGTCGAATATTATGATTCTTTTGTAAAAATTGAAAAATTCCAAATGGCGGCTTCAAAATGGCGGCCGAGTTTTGTGATTATGGTCTGATTCCATTCAAAATTGGTATGTGGGGGTTTTAGAGGTCGGAGATTATGATCACCTGATTTGATAAGACTACTCAATTTTTTTATTTGCGAAAAAAAAAAAATTGTTTAAAAAAACTAAGAAAACACGCTTCTATAAATAAACCACACTAAAAAGTAGGAAATGAATGATAGTTTAAAAAAACTAAAAAACATGGTTTTATAAAAACCAGACCAGACCAGAAATAAAAAATAAGGAAAAAATTATTATTATTTAGAAAAAAGCGTGTGGTGCATGGTATCAATAATTATATAGTACATTACACACCTAGGGCAGTAAAGTGAGAAATGTATCAGATCACAGGTAATTGTTGGCCAAGGCGATACCATGCACCCCAGGCTTTTTTTAAATAAAATTTTTTTTTTCTTATTTTTTATATTTTCAGTCTGGTTTTCATAAAGGCTTGTTTTTTTAGTTTTTTTAAACTATTATTTATTCATTACACGGTTTATATTAGCTTCACTTGTATGTTTGTTTGTAACCGACTCCTTTGGGCGCGATTCTGACCCAATTCCAGACGTCTGAATGATTTTAAATTTGGCAGGTGTACATTATTCCGGTGACAATGCATTGAGACATTTTTGTGTGAAAAAAAAACAAAATGGCGGCTCCAATATGGCGTACGAAATTTGTGATTTTGATCCGATTCGCTTCAAAATTGGTATCTGAAGGTTTTCGTTGTCGGATATTATGATTCTTTTGTCAAAATTGAAAAATTCCAGATGGCGGCTTCAAAATGGTGGACGAGTTTTGTGATTGTGGTCTGATCCTATTCAAAATTGGTATGTGGAGTTTTTGTTGTCAAATATTATGATTCGTTTGAAAAAATTGAAAAATTCAAGAAGGCGGTTTTAAAATGTTGGCCGAGTTTTGTGATTATGGTCTGATTCTATTCAGAATTGGTATGTGGAGGTTTTTGGGGGCGGATATTATAATTTTTTTGTTTGAATTGAAAAATGATTTTTGTGATTATGGTCTGATTCCATTCAAAATTGGTAGGTGGAGGTTTTTGGGGTCGGAGATTATGATTACCTCATTTGATAAGTTTATTCCATTTTTCAATTTGCAAAAAAATAATAAAAATAATAGTTTGAAAAAAACTAAAAAAACACGCTTTCATAAATGAACCACACTGAAAAGTAGGAAATGAATAATAGTTTAAAAAAACTAAAAAACACGCTTTTATAGAAAACCAGACTTTAAAAATAGAAAATAAAAAAAAATAAAAATATTAAAAAAAAACGTGGGGTGCATGATATCAATGTTTATATAGTACATTACACACCTAGGGCAGTGAAGTAAGAAATGTCTCAGATCACAGGTGATTGTTGGCCGAGGCGAAAGCATGCACGCTTTTTTTTAAATAAAATATATGTTTTTCTTATTTTCAATTTTTTTAGTCTGGTTTTCTATAAAAGCGTGTTTTTCAGTTTTTTAAAACTATTATTCGATATAAATATAATTTGTACCCTCACTACTTCACAAGATATGACGTCATCGATAATTTTTATCGATCGAAAGGGTTTATTTTCATGTCAAAAATCAAAAGCCATATTTTTTTGAGTTCAACCATACCACATACGTCATATCTAACATTTTGAGTTACAGTATACTAAGTATGAATAAAACTGGTGCTCTTATTTCATATTTATTTCATTATTTATTTCGCAACTGAAATATTAAACGTAGTCAGTACATAGTAAAAATGAACAAATAACACATCTACAACAAATGCTCGAATTGAGCTTCTTGGGTTGGGTATATTGTCAACTAATATCTGATGAAGTCTTGGGTTACGTTTGACAAGATCGACAATTGACAACTCGTTGAGTTTCAGTTCGAATTCTCTCTATCAGGTCGTTATATGTTTACTACACTTTTCAAGTAACCCCAAACAAAAAATCCACAGGAGTTAAATCTGGGGACCTATCAGGCCAATCAATGTGATGGCACCAAGCGATTGTGGAAAGTTCCATTCAGAAAATCACTTACTACTGGATCATAATGTGGACCAAATAGTAGAATCTATTTGACCAGGGTGATTGATACCTGGATATGTTGCAGTTAAATTTGGTTTTCAAAATTTCTAACTACTTTCTACTTGTCACAGTACCGTCATGAAATTGTGGTCCTACAATGGTATTCCTAAGAATCCCAGCGAACACAGTTACTTTTGGAGGATATTAGGTATAAGCTCCCATCGTATAATTGGGATTTAAATTGACAGTAATGACAAATTTTCGTATTCACGGTATCGTTCCAATAAGAAGTTGATTCGTTGAAAAATAAGTCATAAAATTCAAAACCATTATTCTGATTACACTCTTCTTGTATATGTTCACAAAACTTCACGTGTCTTTCGAAGTTGTCTCCATTAAGTTCGTGTATAAGTTCAGTTTTCGTAGAATTTTCTGCTCATCATCCCGGCACATCTCATCAGAGAAAAAGTTGTGAGTGAACGATGAGGATTTTTTTCAATTCTAAGTAATAAATTTTAATTGAGTGTCATCGGTAACGGTAGGTCTGCCACACTTAGGCCTATCCTCAATATTGCTAATCCTATGGAATTTGTGTAATTTTTGCACAATTTCGATTTGCTTATTGGTTCTCGATCAGAATATTTTCTTCATTAAATATGTGGCATACTTCTTCTACGATCGTCGTAACCTGAGATCATCAAAACTTCTATTCGTTTTTTTAAAATTTCGAATGATTTTCATAGGGTAATATTCTCGATAAGCTGCCAACAAATAATTTAATAATGTCATATCAATGGTAACTAAAAACTCATTGTCTGGTTTCTTAGGGCTCTCAGATGTTCTTATAGCCTACTCGAGGTTTGGAAATATACTCAGGTATTCATTGAAAAATAATTAATGGAATAAATATACAAAAATTTGAGCACCCGTTTCCTTTTAAGAAATATGAGCACCTGTTTCCTTCATATTAGTATACTGTAATTTGAAATGTTACATATGACGTTTGTAGTATGGTATGGGCTTTTGATTTTAGATTCAACAATATACCCTTTCCATTAAAAAAAATAATCGATGACGTCATATTTCGTAAGGTAGTGGAGGTGAAAATAATTTTTCTGTTAGAAAAAGTGGAAAACTGAAATAAAAAATCGAACTGTCCGAGCTTTACCTCCGAAAATAATCAACTCGTGAGATAATCGCGCGTTTCCACACTTTATGGACACACTGTATTATATATATATATATATATATATATATATATATATATATATATATATATATATATATATATATATATATATATATATTATATCTAATGATGAATTTTTTAAAATATAAAATGTTGTAATATTTTTGCCCCACGTTTTGGGTGCCTCTTGTTATGTTTTGATGAATTGAAAAATAATAGTTGTTGTTATATAATAAGATAGCTAATAATTTTCGTTATTCGTTTTGAACCAAATTGATATGATATAGATAGATATTTTTGCCCTGTATAATAATTTGTAAGTGGTAATAATAATTGCCAACGAACGTCATTGTTCTCTCGTCACGTAGCTGACAATTGTTATTCCTTTTCTCACCACAGCTAGCACAGTTGGTACGCCCTCATCTCAAGATAGCCGGTTCAAAGCAATTTAGCCCTTATTTGATATGTCAAACTCAAGTTATTCAATGGTCGTAGGTATGTTTGTTGATCATCGTGAAAGAACAAACAACAAAATATCAAAAACAATTATCTCCTTTATTCAGGAAGACTTAAAATACCTGGCCTACGAGAAATAACTTTTACTAGTGGGAATATACAAATATTCACGGATAATCATAAAATTGCAATCATTGATAGATAAACAGAACTTCACTTTTTCCGTGAGAGAAAAGTTTTCTGTTATTGTTCAAAATAAGGTGAAATAAATTTCTTCAGATGTGAAATATGTTATTGGTGAAATAGTTCAGGACCGAAAATGCACTATTAAAGTTTTTATACCTGTTGGAGATGTCGGTGTTTCAAGATATGCCCTGAAACTGGATACCTTGTCACTACAAGCGCTATCAGGAACTCCAATACCATAAATCAGGAACCAAACAGATGCGGAAATCAGCTTTGGAGACGTGGAAATGATATATAATTAAGGTGATACTGGTTTTGCTCTTCAAATGTTGGAATTATTCCAATTTTTGTTCTCTCAAAATGTTGTGTCCATTCCCTTCTAATTTTATTTTCAATCTCCTCCTTGGCTTTGTTTGTTGTTGCCTCGATACCAGTTTCCCTTCCTGATTTCCCATTTGAATTTTCGAATTCGCGCACTAAATTGTCACATTTCACTGTTTAGGTTTATCTTACTCAATTTATATATCCAACTATTTTTCCATACTTATTACTATTTACAAACTCTAATAATAATTGTTCATGATATCAACCAATTGCTATTCCTTCACAATTTCCAATTTTTACCAATGACCATCTATTCTCTGATTGGCTATTATCATGAAGACGTTTGCTGTTCTACCATTGGTTACTTTATGTTATCTCCAATTTCATATACTGTATGTTTCAAATTTACAAATATGTTGATCACCTTTTATTCTTGAAAATTTTGTAAATTTAGATTTTTTTGTTGGCTTTTTTCCAATTATGGTTTATGATCATTATGACAGTGTATGACATTGATTGTGTTATATTATTTTGACATTTTTATCTATCCATATTATACAAAGGCTTATAAATAAACAGAACTTCAAAAGTTATTCAAAAAAAAATCTCTTGGAACTAATAACTATTCAGTAATTATTCTTTTTTTTGGGTTTTTTTTCCTTTTAAACCTTTGATAAATTCAATAATTAACTCTACTTTAAAATTTAAATAAATTTACTTTTTATTTTTTTTTACTTCCGAAAAACTAGTTCTACAATAACAACGATTATCCAACTACTACGTTTTGTTGTTCCAGAAAAACTTGACTATGGACTTCTTTTCGGATCAAGAGAGAAAACTTTTCAAGATATTATCATATATGATATTTTATATTTTATTATTATCTTCATACTGATATATATATATAATTATTTTAATATGCATTTGATTTTACAATTACTGGTACTGCTTTCAATTATGCTGTTTTATTATTTTTCCTATCTCTTCCTTCAGTTGTTCTTTATATCCATATTAAATCAGATATTTTATTAATTTGAATCTCTCATTTCATTTACTTTTATTTTGTGTACATACTCTCTCGCTTTCTCATTATTCATACATAATTAACATATTATATTCATTTATAATTCATTAATATACCTTCATTTTAATTATTAATATACCTTCATATTATTTATCAATATACCTTTATCATCATCATCATCATATTTATTATAATATACTTCTTTAGTATTATTATTATAATCATACCCACTTTCATTTCTCACATACATTTATTTTATACAAAAAATATTTTTATCATTATTTCTTTTCATTTTTCTTCAAAATTCACATCATTTATTATCCATTTCTATGTTTTTCATTTTTTAAATCTATATTGTTTTTCAATTTACTTTATCTAACTAACCTGTACCAATATTCATTTTTTTTTTTTTTTTTGTTTTATTATTATTTTTCTTGGAATATTTATGCGTAGTTTTTTTCTTATTTTATACTTTATATTTTTATTTTTTCCTTTTTTATTCCTTATCTTACCTATCAAATTTGTTAGCCTACAATTTATTATTCCGTAAATTTTCTTTTTATTATTTGTCTCTCCTTCTATGGAATCTTGCTTGTCTTGTAACTGCAAGCCTATATTTTATTTCACAAATTTTCAATAGAAATTTCATGTTAATTTTTTCAACTATTTTCTTTTTCATAATTTTAACTTCTTCTTGTTTTTGAAAGTAAAATTTATTCAAATTTTTTCCTATTTTCATATTTAACATTTTACCATCTATTATTATTATTATTTCATTATTTATATTACTTTGCTTCATTTCGAATATTCTATTCGCCCTGTAGATGTCATTGATTTGCATTACTATTATTTCTTCATTTATGTTTCCTTTTTTCAACTCAAAATTTTTGTATGCCACGCTCATGTTATTCATTTTTATTATTATTATTTTATCATTTTCTTTCCCTTTTTGCAATTCATACTTCATTTTCGCCATTATTATGTCATATATTTTCATTATTTCTACTTTATTATTTACTTTTTCCTTTTTCATCTGAAAATTTTTATTATTCACTTTCATATTATGCATAAGTTCATTATTTTTGTCATCAATATTTATTTTTATATTTTGTATTAGTTTATCATCTTTTTCTAATAAGCTGTTACTATCATCTGTTTTTTGTATAACTATTCCCCTCAAATTCCTTATTATTTTGCTCATTACTTGTTTCTATTCTTCCTAATTGTAATAATTTTATCTTTTCTACATTTTTAGTTATTTCACTCTCTACATTTATTATTTTTAAATTTGTATCTTTATGTTGTTTTTCTACTTTTTTCTGGAGAGTACTCATTTCATTTTTAACTCTTTCTTGTTTACTATCGATATCTAATTTTATGTCTTTTATTTTTTTATCCTGCCTTTCTACATGATTACTTATATTGGATACTTCTTGTGTCACATAAAATTCCTCATTTTGTTGTCCTATTTTTGTTTCTAATTGTTTATGAGCTTCCAACAATTCCTTTTTACTTTGTTGAGATTCAGTTTGTATTTTGTTTTCTATACTTTCCATATTTTTTTTTCATATCCTGTATATTTTCTTTCACATTTTCTCTCAATCTTTTTTCCATACTCGCTGTGTTTTTTTTCAACTCTTTTATTTCATTTGACAAACTTTCTTCCATTTCATTCTTCATATTGCCCATTTTTTCTTCCATTCTTTCCTCCATTCTTCCCATACTTTCTCACATTCCATCATTCATTCTTTCTATTTTCTCTTCCATTCTTGCTGAATTTTCTCTCAAATCCTCTTTCATACTTTCTTTTATTTCATTTTTCATACTTGCTGAATTTTCTTTCATTTCATTCATATAATTTTTCAAACTTGCCATATTTTCATTCATATCATTTTTAAATCATTTCTCATACTTGCTGAATTTTCTTTCATTTCATTCATATCATTTATCAATCTACCTTCCATATCTGCCATATCATTTCTCATACTTGCTATATTTTTATCCATTTTTTCATCCCTCCTGACTAAATCTTCTTTCATACTCATCATGTATTCCATCATTTTCTGAAATTCATTGTTTCTCTCTGTCCTTTCACTTTTTATTTCACTTTCTCTCACATTACTACTCTCTCCTTCTTCCTGATCACCTCTCTCTCTACCTTCTGCACCTTCTTCCAAACCAACTTTCTTACCATCTCTCAAATCCATTTTTTTATTGACAAAAATGTTTAGCCTTACACCTTGAAATGCCAATTGCCAATGTTCACCCAGTGTTATTAGGAAATAATATTTTTCCTTTACTTGCCTTTTCCGCCTTTTCCTCAATAAATATTATGAAATGATATATTTCCTTTACTTGCCCTTACTTGCCCTTACGTTGCGGCGCCAAATTATCATGTTTTGTAAATTTCAATTTTATTATTATTATTACTACAAATTACAAATATATTTTTGCACCGCGTTGGGCGCCAAATTATTATGTAATGATGAATTTTTTAAAATATAAAATGTTGTAATATTTTTGCCCCATGTTTTGGGTGCCTTTTGTTATGTTTTGATGAATTGAAAAATTATAGTTGTTGTTATATAATAAGATAGCTAATAATTTTCGTTAGTCTTTGTGAACCAAATTGATATGATATAGATAGATATTTTTGCCCTGTATAATAATTTGTATGTGGTAATAATAATTGCCAACGAACGTCACTGTTCTCTCGTCACGTAGCTGACAATTGTTATTCCTTTTCTCACCACAGCTAGCACAGTTGGTACGCCCTCATCTCAAGATAGCCGGTTCAAAGCAATTTAGCCTTTTTTGATATGTCAAACTCAAGTTATTCAATGGTCGTAGGTATGTTTGTTGATCATTGTGAAAGAACAAACAACAAAATATCAAAAACAATCATCTCCTTTATTCAGGAAGACTTAAAATACCTGGCCTACGAGAAATAACTTATACTAGTGGGAATATACAAATATTCACGGATAATCATAAAATTGCAATCATTGATAGATAAACAGAACCTCACTTTTTCCGTGAGAGTAAAGTTTTCTGTTATTGTTCAAAATAAGGTGAAATAAAGTTCTTCAGATGTGAAATATGTTATTGGTGAAATAGTTCAGGACCGGAAATGCACTGTTAAAGTTTTTATACCTGTTGGAGATGTCGGTGTTTCAAGATATGCCCTGAAACTGGATACCTTGTCACTACAAGCGCTATCAGGAACTCCAATACCATGAATCAGGAACCAAACAGATGCGGAAATCAGCTTTGGAGACGTGGAAATGATATATAATTAAGGTAATACTGGTTTTGCTCTTCAAATGTTGGAATTCTTTCAATTTTTGTTCTCTCAAAATGTTGCGTCCATTCCCTTCTTATTTTATTTTCAATCTCCTTCTTGGCTTTGTTTGTTGTTGCCTCGATACCAGTTTCCCTTCCTGTTTTCCCATTTGAATTTTCGAATTCGCACACCAAATTGTCACATTTCACTGTTTAGGTTTATCTAACTCAATTTATATATCCAACTATTTTTCCATACTTATTACTATTTACAAATTCTAATAATAATTGTTTATGATATCAACCAATTGCTATTCCTTCACAATTTCCAATTATTACCTATGACCATCTATTCTCTGATTGGCTATTATCATGAAGACGTTTGCTGTTCTACCATTGGTTACTTTTAGTTATCTCCAATTTCATATACTGTATGTTTCAAATTTACAAATGTGTTGATCACCTTTTATTCTTGAAAATTTTGTAAATTTAGATTTTTTTGTTGGCTTTTTTCCAATTATGGTTTATGATCATTATGACAGTGTATGACATTGATTGTGTTATATTATTTTGACCTTTTTATCTATCCATATTATACAAAGGCTTATAAATAAACAGAACTTCAAAAGTTATTCAGAAAAAAAATCTCTTGGAACTAATAACTATATAGTAATTATTCTTTTTTTTGGGTTTTTTTTTGAACCTTCAACTGGCATAACATAACAATATATATATAAAACCTGCTCCTTGGTTAACTTTTCCTATTGAAATGATGATCAAAGAGAGAGATGCAGCTTAAGCTAAATTCAAACGAACGAAAGCACCTGTGGATTGGTCTAGGTACAAGGAGTTGCGAAACTTCACTCTATCATCAATTAGAAGAGAAAAGAAGGCTTACTACGATAGTATTTTCTACTCACCTGATTCGAAGCAACTATGGAGTGCCCTCAATAAAATTAATCCAAGGAAAAATAATACTAATCTGCCAACCAATTTACAGAAACCTGAACAAATCAACACCTATTTCAGTTATGTTTTCATTGACAAAGAAGTTGATGATGATCTCCTTAATTACCACAATACTGGAAAATTTCCTCAACAAAAAAATCATGATTCTCCTTTCAAAATATACTTCATTTCTGTCATGGAAGTCAGAGAAATTTTGTTAAGTATAAAATCTAATGCTGTTGGTTTCGATGGAATATCTATTGATATGTTAAAATATTTTAGTCCAATAACTGACATCTATCTAACACATATATTGAATTTTTGCATAGAAAAAAACTATTTTCCCAACTTATGGGAAATAGCTGTAATCAAACCTCTCTGTAAAATCAAGAACCCTCAAGAATTTTCTGATTTGAGGCCAATTAGCATTTTACCTGCATTATCGAAGATTCTAGAAAAAGCCGTTCATCGGCAATTAACATTGTATGTTAATGAAAACAACATTGTTCCAGATTGTCAAGCTGTATTCCGGGCAGGCTACAATACGACATCAACTTTAGTACAGGTTACGGATGATATCGTTAGAAATATAGATGGTAAAGACATAACAGCTTTAATAACCTTCGATTACTCAAAGGCCTTCGATATGGAAAACATTCAATCTGTTCAAAACCACATCAATAGGGACCTCAGAATAATAAACGACCTAGCTGATAAACATAACTTAATACCTAATAAAAGCAAATGTCATTTCATATTATTTAGTAATAAAAATTCAAGAATGCGCCTCACACAAGATATATCTATTGAAATAGACGGCACCCCTCTATCTATTGTGGAATCCACGAAAAACCTGGGTATTATCTTTGACTCCGATCTGAAATTCACTTTACATATTAACAGTCTGCTCAAAAAATCATTCAAATTTTTGAAAGTGATCTATCCACATCCACATGGTCCTTTCTAGGTTCAATTACGGTGATATTGTTTACGGTGATTTACTCACTAAATTTGATTAGAATCGTATTCAGAAAGTACAGAACTTTTGTTGTCGATTCATTTTCTCCCTCAAAAAATACGATCATGTTTCCAATAAAATAACGGAACTGAAGTGGCTTACAATGGCTAATCGTTCTAAATACAAGTTTTGTGTCTTTCTATATAAAATAATAAAGAACAGGATTCCTTTGGCACTCTATTGTAAATTAACTCCTAGATCATCTCTTCATTCATTGGAAGTGAGAAATGAACATCACTTTGATGTTCCTCGTCACTGTTCAGTCATGTTTCAGAAATCCTTCACCTATCCAGCCGTTAAACTTTACAATTCACTCCTCATCAATCACTTTCATTTATCTGAATTCAAAATTAAGAAATTTTTGAAAGCAAAATTTTGTGAATTCCCAATATAAAAGACTTGACTTATCTGATTATATGTTGACAAATTACTTCTGTTCATTTGACTTTTAATGATAATGTTTTTTATTACCCTATTAATGTCGTTATTATCAAAATTTTCTGTCAATTGTATAACTTAGGTTAAGTGTAAGAGTAGCAATAGCTAAACTTCGCCTACTTTGTATCAAAGAAAATAAAGACGATTTATTATTATTAACTATATATATATATATATATATATATATATAAATCGATTTTTCACCTCCAGAACTAGTGAAAAACCAATTGAGCTCTCTGATACTTGATAGCGTCCAAAAAAATAATATTTTAGGGAATATTGAGTTCATTTATATATTATTGTTATTAAAATCGAAATGCCTTCAGTACCCAATTCTCGTCCTTCCATAATCATCAAGATTTTCTGAAATCTCATTTGGTTCATGAGTATTCATCGGAATTTCTGTTTGCCACATGACACGAAGAACGTATTCAATAAAACCATCTTCAGTGCATATCAACTCAGCTTTAATTTATTTTGATGGTTATCTCATGAAATGTGTATCGACGACAATAAGTATGAAGAGAAACACATTTATTTTTGAAATAACATGTTACTACTCACTCTATCGATTTCTATGGCAAGACTCTGGATCAACTTTCAATTTTGAATAATTTTTTGAATAGTCATTTAGTTTTCTATTAACGGTACAGTTGAAAGAAGCGATTTCTCTATGATACTGCTGCAAACAAAATTCAATCAATACATATTTCTGGATCTTTACAAATTACTTCAGGACCGGTGACATTCTATCTTATTGATAATGATGAGTTTTGTATCTGTGTAGAACTAGATCGGAAAAACAAAAACGGATGTAAACAGAAATTCAGCTAAGGAAAATCATCTTCATATCTCTCATATTCCAACTCAAAATATGACAATTTGTACTACAGATAAAAAACATTATTTTCGTCACATTCAGTTAGTTTTTTCAATTCTCAATTAACAAATAACCTCTTTCCGTAATTCCAGTTCTATCAGAACTCTTCAATATTCAATATCAAAACAGAATGAATATATTTATCAGGAAATCAATGGACGGCTACCATAAACAAATATTCCAAACAAATCAAATCTGTCGAGAATATTCGAAAAATTTTGAAGGAAAAAAAAACGTATTGAAAATAACCGATTGTTGATTGGGAGGCCAAGAAAACCATACTTAGCTGTTGTTGCCTGTAAATTCAATGATTTTTTTTACTAGCACGGGAAACAAGTATGCAAACAACATTTTGGATGAATCAAATAGAACAGCAGCAAAAACGTACAAATTTAAAATGCTATGTAAGTCTATGATACTATCACTCATCAAGAAACTTAGAATGAATGGGAAATATAATGATACTATAAAACAACAATGCATGTTAATGATTCGAAACAATTTGTGAAGAAATTGTGGGTCATATAGAATTCTCAGTTGAGAAATCATTTTTAAAATTAAGTGATGAACAGAAAATCACAAATAACACGCTAATATAACTGATGTCCCCGATAGCTAAAGTATTGAAAAAAATAAAATGTCAAAGTTTGTCCTAACGAAAACACATAATCGCTCTATATATACAAATATGACGAGTGATTATAGAATTTCAATCATGAGGAGTTTGAAGAAATTTCAAATCTTTGTTCCCTGCAAAGGTATCATTGAATTCATTCATGTTCAAATTTATCCATAGAGAAATCGAACGCGAGTCAGTTTTTCATTCGATTTTTGAATGTTTACACTCAATTCTGTATTCTATTCCATATAATTTCCAGCCACACAATCAACAGACATTTTTCTGTTGCCCTGTTGAAGATTTAGATTGTTAGTGCAACGAACAAATATTATCCTGACAGGTTTTGAGTAAAACTTCTTAGTCTAAGAGCCAGTGGCCGGAAGACTTACAGTATTGTGTCAAAGCCTATATTTCCTGTATTTACTCTCCCATACCTGCCGTATATAAGATGGGGACTTGTTAGCAGTGATTCGTATGGAGTCACGCAGGTATAAAAATTGACAGCTATGATGGTCATCGCGGACACTTTTGAATATCCAAAGAAAGAACAATTTACAGTATACTGACAAAGCTGGAATAAAGCTGGAATTTATATAAGTAATTTTTAATGATATTCTCAGCCTTTATCCAGCACGACATTTTCCGTAATTCTAATAGCCCGGCAGTCGAGATAATTAAACGCTTAAATCGTGTTTTGTTTATATTTTTACGGAGGATTGGAGAGAATTATAGGCTGTGTAGCCATTGTTTTCCTCGAGGAAAAGCAGATTACATGTACACGGTGCTTTCATCTGAAAACATTTATAGGTCGTTTAGTTGAGAAAGTATTTGAGCAGTAGAGGTACTTTAATCCAGAGATATGATAATTTGTTGAGCGCCACTTATTTATATAAAAATATTGGGCTCACCTTATTCATTCAAGAAAATGGGATCATTCCATTGATGATGTATTGGTAGTTTGAGAAATTGTGGGTGAATTGGTGGGGAAACACAAATTAAAATTTAATACCCTTGGTTACAAAAAAATAACCTCACTGAATAAATATGTACAAATATGTATTTATGTTTGTGGAAGTAACGTGATTCTAAAATGAACCCTTGGTGATCTATGTGTTCTGACCTCTCTCCGTTCGTAGTACTACTAGCGGGTTACAGCGAAGTATGGAAAATATGGTGAAATATACCACCTCATCTCATCCATCGTTATCTATCTACCTCGAATATGAAAATTTTGTCAAATGCCAAAAATTCCTTTTCCGGAATTTTGGACAAGAAGAAAAAACGAAGAAAAATATACGAGAAAATTGCAATATTTCCGCCATTCACTAACAGGGACGCGATTCTTGTAATGATGGTTTCTCAGCGACTTATATGATGAATCAACAGCATTATTCGATACCAGATAACCAGGATAAAATAATAATCAACAGAAATTTTTCTGTTGCCCTGTTGGAGATTTCGATTGCTAGTGCGATGAACAAATATTTATAATCCTGACAGGTTTTAAGTGAAACTTCTTAGTCTGAGAGCCAGTGGCTGGTAGACTTACAGTATTTCGTCAAAGCCTATATTTTCTGTATTTACTCTCCCATACCTGCCGTATATGAGATGGGGACTCGTTAGTCTGACCAGTGATTCGTATGGAGTCACGCAAGTATAATTGGTATAGAAATTGACAGCTATGATGGTCATCGCGGACACTTCTGAATATCCAAAGAAGGAACAATTTACAGTATACACAACAGAATACACACATACAAACAGAGTGTGATGACGACTTCAAGGTAGTCAAAGAGTTCATAAAAGAGAAAGGCATAGGGTTCTTCACCTTTACCAACAAGGCTGAAAAAAGCATGCCTTTGTCTTGAAAGGACTAGACAATGAACCAGCAGTAGATAGATAGATAGATAGATAGATAGTTTATTGATCCAAATGCGAGCTCATAAAGCTATAGGACAAGTCAAAACAAAGTACATGTATAAATAAAGTTATTCATAATGATGATGATGACATCAGCAAGTGGCTATTAAAAGAGCACGACCTGAAAACTATCAATATATACCAGATGAAAGGAACCAAAAGACCGCTCTATTTAGTAATAACCTCAGGAGACATCACAATGACGTACCTGAGAAAGGAAATGAAAATTCTACACAAAACAGTAGTAGAATGGGAAATTAGGAAAACGGACGGTGATGCGACACAATGTAGGAGATGCCAAAGGTGGGGTCATGCAGCAAGAAACTGCAACCTCCCTCCTAGGTGCCTAAAGTGCGCAGGTAAACACCTAACAAATGAATGTCAAAAAAGCCCGAACACGCCGTCATAATGTGCAAACTGCAGGAAAGAGCACCCGGCAAATTACCGGAAATGCGAGGCTTACATTAAAAGAATGGCAGAAAAAGAAGAACAAGCCATAATGCACCCCACGAGGAACATAGGACAAATGAAGGAGACTAGAACACACAACTCAAGAGAGCCAACATACCCCTCAGAAGGCCCACGAGGGCAAGAACCATGGCGTTATACAAGTACTTCAAAACAGCCAAATGACGCGGGACACCAAACCAGAGCGGAAAGGGGGGAGGCCTTACCCGGCAGATCTTGGCGTTGACTCAAACACAACTGCAAAGTCAAGAAGCGATGACTCAAATTTTACTGACGTTACAAGACATACAGAGAATGCTAGTAATTCAGACCCAAATATCACAACAGCTTGTCGCAACGCGGGCGGCAGAGCTGCCGAGGGACATGTGGGGGCAGCGGCAAATGCCGCAAACTCTCATACATTGTCCCGAAGCACAACAGTCGTAAGCAAAACGGCAAGCTGAATACAGAAAACAGTAAAAACACAAAACATTCAACAAAAAACCGAACTCAAACGTAGACACAAACAGAAAAATAACTCAAAACAAAACTCAAGTGCAGACACAAACTAACACAAATAACTCAAAAACAATACTCAAATCGAAAAGCACAATTACTTTTAAACATACACAAATCACCATGACAAACCCCTAACCAAGTTTTTAATATTAACTTTTCCTGGGAATAAACTTTAAAAATAAACACTCACAAGGTCAAAAATCGTAAAGTGAAAACTACAAACTCTAGCATAAACGTTAAGTAGGAGGCCAGAAAAACACACATAAAAAGACATGTATTGACTTGAAACTCAAGAGAACAGCGTTAAGATCCGCTGGGAGGGGCTCACTCCTCGTTCACTCGAAGGTAATAGCCCGTCTTGGGACCGGAACGCTCCCTGGAGGCTTGCAAAGGCACCCGGGGGGGCGTTTCGGCCCTCTCCGGACTGGGGGGTCGCGCACAACCGCCAGATCGTATCATGGTACAAATATTGTAAATATATGTAAATATGTATATAGTTAGTTTCTAAGTTAGTCATGAAATATAAATTCTGAAAAGTACAAATAAAATATTATTGATTGATTGATTTACAGTATACTGACAAAGCTGAAATTTATATAAGTAATTATTAATGACATTCCCAGCCTTTATCCAGCAAGACACTTCCCGTAATTCTTACAGCCCTAAAGTCGATATAATTAAACGCTCAAATCGTGTTTTGTTTATATTTTTACGGAGGAATGGAGAAAATTATAGGCTGTGTAGCCATTGTTTTTCTCGAAGAAAAGCAGATTATATGTACACGGTGGTTTCCATCTGAAAACATTCATAGGTCGTTGAGTTGAGAAAGTATTTGAGCAGTAAAGATACTTTAATCTAGAGATATGATAATTTGTTCAGCGCCACTCACTCATTTAAGAAGATTGGGCTCACCTTATTCATCCAAGAAAATGAGATCATTCCATTGATGATGTATTGGTAGTTTGAGAGATTGTGGGTTAATTGTTTGGGAAACACAGATTGAAATTTAATACCCTTGGTTACATAAAAATAACCTCACCAAATAAATATGTACAAAAACTTATATATGTTTGTGAAAGTAACGTGATTTTGAAATGAACCCTCAGTGATCTATGTGTTCTGACCTCTCTCCGTTCGTAGTACTACTAGCGGGTTACAGAAAGTATGGAAAATATGGTGAAATATACCACCTTTCTTTCTATCGTTATATATCTACCTCGAATGTGAAAATTTTGTCGAATGCCAAAAATTCTCATGCGGAATTTCGGACAAGAAGAAAAAACAAAGAAAAATATTCGAGAAAATTGCAATATTTCCGCCATCTACTAACAGGGACGCGATTCTTGTGATGATGATTTTTCAGCGACTTATATGATAAATCAACAGTATTATTCAATACCAGATAACCAAAATGGGATGATAATTCAATGAAGCACTTTCAAATGCTTCAACTGTTATATAAGGAGTAGAATCCTCTTGGACAGATCACTTCACGAAAAACAGTTCGCCTCTCAAGCAAGTTAATCAACTATTAATGCTCCACAATGCTTAGTTGAAATCATTGAAAATACATACTTAGCCAAACAAATGGCTCTATGTGCATTCATAGATGTGTATGATGCTTTCAAGAACATCTCCCATTACTTCATCATCGGATCACAAGAGGAAAGGAATATAAAAAACTCACTGTATAGATGGATGATGCAATACTGAAAAGCAGATTCTGTAGATGCTCTTGGTGAGAAAACGTTCAGAATGAAGCAAAAAAAGGTTGTCCTCAAGGCCTTTGCTGTGGTCACTGACCGGAAATAATCTGAAAGTGGAGCTACATGAATCTGGAACTACGACTCAAAGTAACGCTGATGACCTGGTCGTCACTGAATATATTCAGACGCTGGTGCGCAAAGGGGGGACTGATTTTTGATTCCTAGTTCCATTCACAAAGGGGCGAAAGTACGAACTTCAATCCCCAACTTTGAATAGAACTCAGCTAACTTCTCACACAGAAGCCAAATACCTGAGCATCATGATCAACCATAGACTAACATGAAATATATCATCAATATTCCTTCCAAGACTATAGCGGCAACGCGGACGTGTGTAATGAAGGAAGTGGCTCAGGGTGCCTTCAGATTGCACCATCCATCGAACTTGCAAGCTGAAAATCTGATTGGACATCTGAAGATTCTGGATAATATTTCTCTAGAATCCAGGTACGAACCATCAGATATTATGCCAGCTAGGTACTACTCTGAAGTGAATTAGGAAGTGATCAAAAACAACCACGATACATTCACAACAAACGGGCCTCAACTAGAAAGGAATGCATCAGTATGATATACTGATGGTTCCCAACAATTTTTCAAGCAGAAGTCCATGCTTCAGAAATTTGCTTTGAAAGAGGCTCCAGTGGGTCGAAGATGCAAAAGCCGAAACTCCTTTCCATCCCCCCCTCCCTCTAGGAGGAGTCCCAGAAAGAAGTGATGTATTGTAAAAATGTATATAGTAGTTAAGTTCAATATGTAAATTGTATATGGTATAATAAATTTTTGATTGATTGATTGATTGGGTCGAAAATCTATATCCTATTGGACAGCCAAGCAGCACTATGAGCTCTGAAGTATAACACTTCTGAGTCTAGACTGACTTGGGACTGAAAACTATTCCTAAGACAACTGGCTACGAACAATCAGGTAACTCTGATGTGGCTGCCAGGTCACAAGGAAATCAAAGGCAATGAGATAGCGGACAGCCCTGCCGTAGAAGAGGAAAACACTAAATTTTCTGCCCCAAAACCTTTCTGTGGTCTTTTCAAAGCCCACTTCAAGAAATATTCTGGGCGCTGGGAGCTGACCAAATAAAAATAATAATAATAAAAATTATAATTTATTAAGTCCTTCAAGATGAAATATATGATGAAGGATACGTCAAGAACACAAAGAAGTAGACAAATAATCAGAATACCTGAATACAAAATATAAATGTCACATATACACAGATAGAAGTAACATTTTATCTTGAATTTAAAAATAATCAAATGTTCAATATAAATGTCATACAAAGACAGAACTAACATTTTATCTCGAATTTCAAAATTCAGAAATGCTGTAGAAACAGTTTTCTTGCAGACATTCCTTAAATTTTTATTTGAACATATTTTTCTTTTGAATTTCCCTTAAATCAGTTGGAAGAAGGTTGAAAAATGTAATTCCTGTATATGACGTACTGTTCTTGAAGAATGATGTGTTATGAGTCGGGATCCTGATGATATCTCCGTTTCTAGTGGAATAGTTATGATGTAGGGAAACAGTGTCGTACATATGTTTGTGTTACAGAAATAACATTATACATTCAAAACGATATATATATATATATATATATATATATAATATATATATATATATATATATATATATATATACATGGATATGTTAGGATATTGAAGCTTTTAAATTATTCTCTACAGGAATCTCTAATCTTCAGATTGAAAATGAGTCTGATGACTATTTTCTGTAAAATAAATATTCTGTTGGAAATGCTGGGGCTGCCCCAGATGTTGATATTACAGGAGATGTCAGAGTAGATTATGGCATGATAAATATTGATCAGTTGAGTGATATCAAAAATATTTTTCAGTTGTAGAATGGCAGAATAACCAATATTAAACTTTCAACAAATAGTTTTTATATTTGCTTTCCATATCACAAATTCAGTATTTTCAGAGAGATTGATTACATCATCCATCACTCTCACTTGAGAATTTGCGACAATTTTTGATCTGCGATAGAACACACTGTTTTGTCAGAGTTCACAATTGAAGATTTTTTCTCACACGAGGTTGTGAATTCCTTTGACAATATATTCAATTTACCTTGGAGTTTCTCGGGACAGTCAGCTTCAGCAGCCAAAGTTGAATCATCAGCATAGAAAACTATACATTGTGTGCTTATATGAAGGGGTAGATCGTTTATAAATAATGAAAAAATCAGTGGACCTGAAATGGAGCCTTGAAGATCTCCTAGGTCCATAGAATAGAAATCAGACCTATGCTCTCCATTTTTGACAGACGCATGTATGAGACTAACCACGACAGAGAGTTACCACGAAATCCTAGAGAGTAGAGTTTGCTTTCGATAATCTACAGAATCGTAAATATATCCAAACGAGTTCAAGGAAGCACGTTCAATAGACTTTTTTGGAGAGAAACCATGTTGGTACTTTGATGGAATTTTAAATCTGGTTGGGAATGAATTCATTTTGTAATAGACACATCTTTCAATAACTTTACCTATGACAGTCGATCCTGTTATTGGTCGGAAATTATTCATGATAGATGTATCACCCTTTTTGAAAAAAAAAATTTGACTCTTTGATCGATTTATAATGAAAGCTAGATGTTCATCGATGTTCACAACCATACCTTGAATAATTTTGGTGGATATACAATATATATCAACTGAATTAGAATCTTTTGGTGGGCCTATTGCATCTAAGACATCACAGCTCAAAACAGGAAAAACAATATTTGTTAGACTCATACATTGACGTATAATCGTTGAATACTTTCGAGCCGAAGTGTTGCTCAATGGAATGTTTGGCACTTTCTGAGAAAAAGGCATCGAAAGCATTCGAAATGACATTCTTGTTTTCAACTATTTTATTTTCTACTTTTATTTGAATAATTGATGTAGATCTTGAATTTCAAATTTTTTCTCTGACTATATTCCATATTTGTTATTGTTTCTGGTAATGTCGTGTTTCTTCATTTTTTTTTTATGTTAAATGAGCTTTTTGTATTTTTTGATGTTTGTAGATAGACTTTTATTGATTCCTTGTAGATTTCAGTTACATGTCTATCATTTGAGTTCATCATTACCCAGAATAATTCTTTCAATTCTTTGCTCATAGAAATAATAATATATTTGTTTACCCACTGGTGTGTATTTGAGTCTCTGTTACATTTTCTCACAACTGTGGGACATGATAAGTCAATGAAATATTGAAGAGTATTAAGAAAAGTCTCATATATTATATGAATATTCTCAGAATATTCGAAAACTGACCAAGAGGATTCTTTCTCCAGGAAAGCTTGTAAAATGCCAAGATTATCATCACTTATATGTCGGAAGGACACGGTTTCATAGTTAGACCTGTGATCATTTTTGGGATTCATGTCCAGAATCAATTCGAATATGATACCAACATGATCAGCAATATCAATGTTTCCAACTGTTTCAAGATATTTCGAATTGCATATAATCGTGAAAAAATAGTAAATTACTCTCACTCGATTTGCCATTTACATTTGTGAAAACCCTCGTGGCTTCAAAGTTTTGTATATTCAGTTCATAGCTACCCAGGAGATTGGTGAGAAATGATTTATTATTTGATTCACATGAATTCTTTTGTATCACAGTAGTCCAATGCGTCAGAGAATCCATTTACAAATGTTTCAATGAAAACCACTGAAATGGAGTTTCAGGGAAAAGACAAGCAAAAAGGTCATCGCCAAGGGAAGCTTAACAGCTATTCGAGTTGGACACGATAGACTTGAAACTGTTCACCATACATGTACTCTGAGATATCACCTCGAAAAAATGCATTACTTGGACAGTCAAATCTGCCGTTACTGCGAGAACTTCACTGAAACTGCAGAATACCAGTTTGCGACTGCCAAGAGCTGTTTTGCAGAAGGTTCAAGTTTCTCGAAGGGGTTCCATTGACGCCCTCAGAAAACTCAGCTCCCAGGAAACTGTTACGATTCGCAGAGAGTCTCCGACTCCGGGGGCATGAAAATATGGAGGGTAATGAACAGAAGACCTCATAGGTCGAAGTACGGAGAGGCTCAAGAGTCATATCGATCTCCTACAATCCACCTACTACAATGCTGTTTGTGTTTACCAATAAAAAATATATTTTTTTTGACATGTCAATTCAACTAAAGACAATTTGAGTATCAATAAATGAATATTGAAATCTAGCTTCCCAAATGGCCAAGCTATCGGAATTTTTTTCGATGCTGCGAAAACACAATATCTTGTTTGCATAACTCTACAGTATCAAACGATATGGTTTTGTACTTTGGGTGATTGTGGAACGAAGCGATCATCAAACAATAATAATTTGAAAGAAAAAAACCTCGAAATTTTTCTGCATTTTTCAGAATGTGAGCTGTTTTGAATTCAAAAGAAGTTCTGAAAATAAAGTTTGATACAGTGTTAATATTCCAATAGATTCGAAAGGATACAACTATACATGGGCCACTATCATTGATCAACAAATGAATTTAAAATTCTGAAATTGGTAGAAATTCTCTGGAACAATGTAAATAAATCTTTTGCTGAACACAAAAAAATATAGTTTCAAAAAGCATACTTGCTTTTCCTTCAAACTCTCAAGTCATTATTCCATTTGTAATTACTTTTAAGATTTCCTATAAATATAATTCATTTTATTTCATTTGTAATTAACTTTCAAAGGAATTACAAGCACATTTGAGCATTTACAAGCAATAAATATGCGGTTCCCACGGACTAGAATCCAAAGCATTCTATCCCTGCAGCTGGAAATGGGAAACCAACATGCAGATAATCACTTCACGAACTTGTTCTAATTGCAGTAATATTGTTGAATTGTGTTCATGTGACCAATATGCGTGGTATGGTTTGGTATGTGTATCTTGCGTTTTCTCCAGTAGGACAGTAGGAGTCTTATGGGAATATATCGAAAAACATCTTTCAAATTTCACTATTGTTGTCAATAAAACCTACTTTTCTATCAATACGAGCGACTCTCAGTGTAGACAAATATATCTGGTATTCGTCTACAGACTCACTCTGTGGAAAACATGTTCAGGTCATATTGTTTTTCTTGTGATTTCAAGAAATGAGTTTTACTTTCCATTAAATAAACACAAAATGAAACGCAAACACATACGTACCTCACTAACTATGCATTACCGTATGCAATCGCATTATTCGAAAATAGATGAAAGCTGAATTCCATAATAACTACAAAGCGGCAGAAATCAGTTCGTAATCATCTTTTTCGATACAGTTATGATTTCAGGTTAGGAAATGATTGCGAAATGTGGAAAAAATAGGTCCAGGTCTCTACGAGAAAAATAGGTTCAGAAAGGTCCAGAAAGTGAGCAACGTTGGATTCAAAAATCTGATATTGTCATTTCGAAAGAAACTGGATATGGAATAAAAATATCTGTTTTTTTTTAATATATTGAAATAACCGGGAAACAAAACACAAAAGTGGCCACATTGTATGCATTGAAGATACTCTTTTTGTTTGATTATAACGATTTTTCGAAGTTTTGACTATTACATTATTATCATGCAGAAGTCTCAGTACCCAAAAAAAGACATGAGTACCATTATTATTTGTTAAAGCTTTTATTTAGTCTGTGTCTGTCTGTAATAAAATCTTGCAAGTTAAATTTAACTCACTTCTCATCGTCCGATTAATTTCTAGGTCTCAATAATTCCGGTAACAATGCATCATTAAATTTTTGTTGGGAAAAAAAAAACAAAATGGCGGCTCCAATATGGCGGACAAATTGTGTGATTATGGTCCGATTCTATTCAAAATTGTTATGTGGGGGTGTTTGGGTTCGAATATTTTTTTACTCACAAGCTTTTATTTAGTTTCATCTTCCCGGTGTCTGTCTGTCTGTCTGCAATCAAATCTTGCAAGTTAAATTTGACTCACTTCTAATCGTCCCATTGATTTGAAATTTGGGAGTTGTACATAATTCTGGTGACAATGCATTGTTGGGAGGAAAAACAATATAGCGTACCATTTTTATTATTATATTCAGATTCTATTCAAAATTGGTATCTAGGGCTTTTTGGGGTCGGAGATTATGATTTTTTTTTTGTCAAAATTCAAAAATAAATTAGATAGAAATCACTTAACTAGTTATTTAACATCATGGATACTAAAACAAAAAATTTAATAGTCGAAAAAAATTATTAAAACATGCTTTCATTAGTTGTTAATAAAAACAGAACTAAAAAGTTAAAAATAATAATAATAAAAAAAAAACAAAGACGAGCTCTTATTGTACAAATGCATTATTGAAGATTAAATGAATTAAATCTTTCATTGTTTGATCTAGGTTATTCTGTTAGTAACAGATTCAAAAGCTTGCCGCGGATGCAAAATAGGTAATATTGCGCGGCAAGATTTTGAATCTGTTACTCACAGAATAACCTAGATCAAACAATGCAATTTTTTTTTCTTTCTAGTGCATTTGTACAATAGAAGCTTATTTTTGAAAATGTTTTTTTATAATTTTTATTCTTATTTTTACGTCGGCTTTGTTGTGCTACCAGGGCTAAACACCGATGCCGGTAGGCACACTTTCCTCTGTTATTTTCCACCAATGGTAAGGAACTTTTGGCAAACTCAACTTCCGTCAACATAGGATCACCTGAAAGAGTGATTTTTCGACCGAACGGTTTTTGTTTCAGAAATTTTGACTTGTATCAATGATAAAGATTGCGACAGAAACGAATCCCAATTATAATTTCCAGTTTTTCATACTGTTTGTGGTGGTAATCTCTGGAAATTGAGAGATTCCTGCTAATACTATTTCCAAGGAGGAAGTGAGAAACTGTAGAACTTCGTGCGCTTTGAGATATTCGAGTGTGGGTTCAACCAAAAATGGAACTAGACACCTACTAATTTTTTTTATTCATTTGATTTCCGGGAATATAAAAAAATTATTTCTTTCAGAAATGATGAATTTTGAATTGATTTTTTTATTGATATTCTAACAAAACAGTTTCGAACAATTTCGAGTTCATGCTTGAGGCAAGAAAAATCATAACATACCATTTATATATTTTTGTATCAAACAAAATTTCATTGCCTAAAGAATAATGGAACCCCGACATGGTCAACTATGTCAGAGCACTTGTTTTTCTCGAGTTCATGGAAAGAATTTACTGTCCGTCTGACGGTTTCTTTGTCAAAAACGTTTCATACTACGATTTCGATAAGTCGACAGCAGCGTCCTAGAGTAGTACGACCGATACGAATAAAACATTGCATGTTCTTCTGACGAAACCGACGGTAAACTTTCTTGAAATGAAATATATGCTCACAGGAGCAAAGAACTCATCAAATGAGGTCGAATTGCTCCAACCAGTGGCTTTCGACTTGATCCTAGATCGGGTATAGTGAA
Source organism: Gonioctena quinquepunctata (assembly GCA_018342105.1). NCBI lineage: Eukaryota > Metazoa > Arthropoda > Insecta > Coleoptera > Chrysomelidae > Gonioctena > Gonioctena quinquepunctata. Next base: position 106,775 of record JAFIRS010003211.1, on the reverse strand, counting down.
GCAGCATATAGTTTTATATTGATTATTCTTGGACCCCTCCAGTGGATGGGGAGGGCACAGTATAGTATTTCATTTTCATGTTGATATCTCTACGATGAAGACGTTCTAATACAAATAGCCATTCGAAAATTGTCATATCATATTTAATCTATGAAAACAATTTTTTCGGCATTCAGACAGGAAAATGACAACTTAATACTGAAAAATAAAAATGTGGATCGGCCAGGAATCGAACCTGGGGCTTTTCGATTTCTAGTCGAACGCTTTACCGTGTGAGCTACCAGTCCATGTTAGAAACCAGCGATTCACATCTTCAAATTCAGTTCCATGTTGGTGACTGGTTTCTAACATGGACTGGTAGCTCACACGGTAGAGCGTTTGACTAGAAATCGAAAGGTCCCAGTTTCGATTCCTGGCCGATCCACAGTTTCATTTTTCAGTTTTGATTTGTCATTTTCCTGTCTGAATGCCAAATAAATTGTTTTCATAGATAATAATCACAGACGTTAATTTCCACTATATATCATATTTAATTTTCAATGAATTTGATTCTAGGGTAAACTTCATAGGACTTCTGTGAACAACTATATATAGCTTGTAACGCTTGCTGAGATTCAATGTTTGTTTTTTTATGACCTGAGTTCTTCAAATTTCAGAAGGCTAGAATGAATGGAAATTGCTATATCTTACCAAAGCCATACCAATTATTGGTGCATAAATCATTTCATTTGCAACTGGTTGGAGTAAAAGTCAGCATCTTTGAAGTATCAGAGCAAAATCATATATTTTGCTTGCAAATGGAACAGGTCGGAAATCGGATGTGAGCTCTGTTCTCCTTGAGAAAACAGTAACATCGTTAATTCTACGAAAAGCTCACAATAAGCACAGGCAGGAATGTGGACACCAATATGACAACAATTAAACTGATTGGAAAAGTCGAGATCACAAACGCGTTGATTTGGTTCAATTGTACTTGTGATTGAAATATAATGATACAATATTATGTGGATATGCATAGTTTTTCCTAGAAGATATTATGTAATATTCGAATAAGTGCCACTCCAGAGTCCTTCAATTGAGTGAGGCATATGAACAACACTGTTATGGCTGCTCCTGATTGGCATAGTCCTGAGTTGCAGTTCCACTATTTTTCGAAACTTCAGAGGAAATTTCATTCAGTTTCATTCTATGAATAAAACAAAACTCATGTCAGCATGATGTAATGTTGAAATGATGGAGACTTCGTTTTAGATAGCAACTTTTGATTCAGTTATTCTTGAATAATATATATGTTAACCAGTGTTTTGCTGTTATTCTCTAGCGCTCTCGGCGATCGGCGATAGTTCAGAACTTATGACGTCACATCAACGCGATTTCCGCAGTGTTGAAAAAGAAAATTTCTTTGAGAATTTATACAGGGAAAACCATTTCAAAAAGAAAATAAAAAAAAATCCCACCACTCTTCTCATCGTTCTGGAGATTGTGGTAGTTTATCAAGCAATTAGTGAACCATGGCAGTTTATGAGGGTAACATATTTTGATACATCATTGAAAGTCGAAAAAACTCGATTGAATTCGAAATAAAATTATTAATAAAAAACCATTTTGAAAACAAGTTAAAAAGTAGAAAATAATTGCTTTGGATGTGCGACGTAGGTTATTCGGAGTTATAGATTCAAGAGCTTGTCGAGCGAAATTTTCAGTTCGGCGACAAGCTTTTGAATCTATAACCTACGTCGCACATCCAAACCATTTTTTTTTTCTTTTCAGCGCATTCGTATAAAAGCTTGCCTTTTGAAAATTTTTGTGATTATGAGGCCTTTTTCCTGTGAATTCTGAGCTATATAGTTCTTCAATGAGGAGACCATCTGAAGATGAACTCATTCGCCATCCTGGAGCTAACATCTTCAATTTATGGATTCCGACAAAAAAGCAATGATCTTCGACTGAATTTATGATCTCCAACCCCAAAAAACTCCACATACCAATTTTGAGTAGAATCGGACCATAATCACAGGGATCGTCCGCCATATCGGGGCCGCCATTTTGATTTTATAAACTATGACAAAATAATCATAATCTTCAACCCGAAAATCCTATACATACTAATTTTCAATAGAATCGAACAACAATTTCAAAACTCGTCCGCAATCTTGAATTTGTGAAATTTTGAATGAAAATTCATAATCTCCGACCCCGAAAACCCTAACATACCAATTTTGAATTGAATAACACCATAATCACAGAGTTCGTCGGCCATCTTGGAGCCGTAATTTCGTTATGCATTTTCACGGAAACTATGAACATCTGCCAAATTTCACGGTAATCGGGTAACTAGAAACGGGTCAAATGTAACTTGCAAGATTTGATTACAGACATCTTTTCTAATGTCTCAAACCTAGGAATACCCTATATAACTAATTTTTGGAAGTATAATGAATTATTGATTTCGATTATTGAAATATTTTCATCATGACATACCATGAGAAAAATTATCGAATCTCATTCAGTACTGTTATTTTTGCATAGAAAAAATCAATACGTCGGTTGGAATGAAAGAGAATGTATTTCTCCAAATATCATAAATACATATTCATGAAAATCATGAAGTTTCGATGTTAAATTTGAAGTTTTCTATATTGTCCAATTCAATCGGAATTGCCATGTATACGTATTATACTTTAAAGGGAGCCAGAAGGGTAATTATACTTTCATTCTGCCGGATAAGAAGTAAACTGAAAATTGTCGTCGCCATGGCAACATATTCTAATCTCAGTATGCCGAAGTGAAGAAGATATTTCTACCCGGCGCAGTGGAAGTAAACTCAAAATGTTTTCCATAATCCCAGTCCTATGGGATTATGAAAATCATTCTCATAATCCCACTCTTGTAGTCTGTAGTTCCTATGTTTAGATGAAGAGTTACATGTGTTATTTGGTGTAATAGCGAGTTTGGGTGGTTCGCATAGTATCCTTGACCCCCACACAATACGCCAATTGTACTCCTATTATTATAATTAACTATATTACAGTATATTTCGGGTGAAGTAGATCTATACCTAAAGAATCAATTGTTACATTTTGAAATATACGGGGTGCTCTATTTGAGATAGATAGATAGTAATTATTACCGTTTTTGTCATTCAAGTACAATGTGTCGGTATGTTTCTACATTGAAGGATTCTTATTATAGTATAACACATAATGTATATAGACAAAAGGAAAGAAACCACAAAAAAAATAAACGAACAAAGAAACGAACAGGGAATCCATCATTACAGGTCGCAATACTCTTTTTCATAAAAACAGTTCTCTATGAGAAATTTCCTCAGATTGATATTGAAATTGTTTGGTGCAAGTGTCCTGAGGAAGGCAGGAAGCAAGTTATAGAGGTAAATACCTCTCCATTCTGGTGACGTTTAAAAAAATACGTGATTGAAATCTATTCGATTGTTGATTGCGTGTATGATACTGATGTATTTGTGAATGTTTTTATTTATTTTTTCATATTGTTGTGTATGGAAATTAGTATTTTGAAAAGATAAATACTTGTGGTGGTCAATATGTTATTTTTTCTTCATTTGTCTATATGATTCATCAGACCCTAGATCGTATATGACTAGGATTATACGTTTTTGTAGTCTGAAGACAAGTAATCATTCAGTGGCTTGACCCCAGGAAATGATATCATAAATCAATATTGAGAACACCATGGCGTAGTACACTTTCATCAGTGAGTGTCTGTCAAAAGTGAATTCCAGAGAAAAGATGGCGTAATACGATCTAGTCAGCCTAAGACAATCTATTTCGAATTGTTTTGTCTACTGAATTTTTGAATCTAGCACAGTTCCTCGAAAGCAGGTCTTCACACTGAGTTCGATTGGGTATTCATTGAGTTTCACATATTCTATTGTTTCCGTGCGACTTTTGGGAAAATTCCATAATTTCTGTTTTAGATATATTCAGCGGTAGGAGATTTCTTGAACACCATCGTGTGAATTGTTCAATACTATTTCCCACTTTTTATACCATTGCCTCTTCGGTCCGTCCCGTGACACCACCATAATGTCATCTGCATACATTAACAATATATCCTCCTTTATTTAGTTGAAGAGGTCACTCACGTACCCTGTGGAGTCCTCAATTCAATAAAAAGAAAATCTGACGTGGTATAATTAATTTTGACTATTATCTGACATTTTTGTGTGGAAGATATGAGCCGGTTTCCTCTTATTCCGAGGGCATCCAGTTCTGTTTTTGATATATCAAAATTTGGGGTATTGAAAGCCCTGGATAAAACGAAAAGTTTTCCTGTTATTAACATATTTTCATTTCTTTCGTCAAAAAAATGCTCTACAAGATCTAGTGTCGCAGTTTCAGGAGAGACAACTCAGCGGAAACCACACTGACATTTTGTCAACAATTTAAATTTCTCTTAGACAACATTCAAACGGGTACACATACTATTTCAAATATTTTTGGTTTCCCGGTAGTTTTCAACAATATCTGGATCACCTTTTTTGAAGATGGGAATTGTTTTAGAAATTTTTTGAATTGACAGAAATTGACCACATTCAACAGAAGAGTTCAGCATGTGACATGCTGAAAAATCATTGCATTCTTTTATTATAGACATCTAGACTTCATCCATGCTCACCAATTTTTTATTTTTCATTAGAATAATGATACTTCTCATTTCTCTCTTCTGATAGGCTCAAAAATGAAGGATGCACTACTCTGGGTAGAAACCTTGCAATCTGTTTCCATAGTGATTTTTTTTTCTTGAGTCTTTGCTGAAATATTCTGCAAATAAGTTGGTGATTTGATGCTTGCCATGAATAGTGCTGTTTTCAACTGCCAGACTCATATTTCTCGTTAAGATACATTTTTTGTTTTTTTTATTTTTACTATTTCCCATATTTTCTTTGATTCATTGTAAGATCCATCAATGAGATTTTGATAGAAATTCTTGTTGTTTGTTAATTTTTTTGTTAAGAACATTCCTCACAGACTTGTTTCTATATGGTTATTTCCATCGGAGGATAGTTTACGTATCCAATGTATCTGTCTCAGTGCATTAAATTCATTTTGAAGTTGGTTACTGGGTTTAAAAGTTTTTTTTTTAATCTCCAATAGGTTGTCTTTTTTTCGGGTCGGATAGTTCAACACAGTAATAGAAATGATTCCAGAAATTGTTGAAAATCACATCTATATCATGGGAAACTAGGATATTAATGGGTTCTTTATTGAATAAATACCTGAATTCTGGGACCGTGGTTTGAGATCCATTTTTCTATAATAGATTTATTACTTACACATTTTTCGCGATGAGACCATACTATGAACTGTGCCAGATGATCAGAAAATTCTGGGTCCAAGTTTTTTGTTGTGACGATGTTTGTTGAGTTTGATACAATATGAGGGAGTTATTCACGGTATAACCAGAAGCGAAGGGGTGTTAATTATATTCCATATGAATGGATCAATGACTGAAACTGAAAAGGAGACCCTCCGTTGAATATGTCAAATTAGCCCCAATCAAGGATATCTATGTATTTTTCAAGTTTCTCATGTAGTTAGGTCTCACCCAGTTGGACGTTTGCCATTCTTTTGAGCCACAATGAATGGAAGTAATAAGAATATTATGTTGGAGATATGTTATTAGATGTGATAAAAATCAGAATGGAATTGTGAATATTATAATAATAATAATTTCATATCGTTAATTCTCCAAATACAATGGAAATAATTTTCTGTAGGTTAATAATCAGTGTTACGGAGGCGGGACCCCATGCTATTTTACAATTATTTAGCAATATCAATCTGGCGATTGCATCAGATATTGAGCTGTCTTCTCAAATACAATATTGTTTCTAAGAAATAATTTGGTATTTTCGAAAGATTGGAATCGCATGATATCTTCACTTCCACTATTTTTCTTTATCAATATATTCTCAATATTGAGTATGTTATGCCATCAAATGGAATATGAACCTGTTTGGTTGGAAAAAAAATGTATTCAACACGATTCAAAGGCAGTGAAAATAAGTAGGCAAATTATGATCCACCTGAAAAATGAGTAACAATGAGACTTGAAATAGTTAACTTTCCGAAAGTAAGTGATGTAAACTAATTCATATCTTATGAATATATAATTGTCTGGGACAACCAAAATATATATCCAATGATCAGCGTTCACATAAATAATTTTTTTCTGATACCCAGCGATTACTATAAAGCAGATATATTTGATCGGTTAAAAAATATGCTTGGAACAACCAGGAAACATTTTTCTCTACGACCATTTCATTCTACATTGATCACCTATGGGTTATTAATTAATGAATGAAGATAATTCCAAGACACCGTGGATGTCAACTCATTATTCAACGGTACTCGACCAATCACAGATTCAGAATTTTCAGGATCCACGGGAAGTGAGAAGTTAAGACTAATGACAAAACAGTTAATCTACCAAACAAATTTCTCAAAAAGGCTTCGCTTCATCCGACGTGTCACGGTTTGGCTTCCGCGAATGTCAGATCAAAATATGAAATGAATGATTGTGATTGGGGAAGCAGTGATAGTGATAATAATGAGATCGGTACACCACCGGATTCTTTGGAAAAAGCGAAAACAGCAACTCTGAACTTATTGCCGGAAATCAGAAAAGCAATATTCGAAGACATACGCAGAGTCCATGGATTGGCGAAACTTGAACCAGACACATTCATTCTCGGAAAATATCCTTCTCGCTTATTTTGCAAAACTCTAGGTGAAAAATACTTGCAAACATGACCGAAAATGGGGAAGTGCGTGAAAGCGGCTGAATAGTGGGGGTAGAGTAGCAGTTGCGGGAAAGCGTATGTATAGTAATAGAAGCGCGCTGCGCCCGTTATGAATCTGCTGCTCTACCCCTACTCCTCAGCAGCTTTCATGCACTCGACCGTTTTCGGTCATATTCGCAAGTATTTGTCACCCATTTTGCAGCATTTCAACGCAAAATTAAAATAGTCGTTTCAAAATCTTCAAGAAAAATCGGAATCGGACCACCTATTACGCATCCAGGTCTGGTGCAATAAAGTGCATTGAAGAAATCAAATTGCTATTATGCCAAAACTAATAATCCGACAGTGACCGAGTTTTTTCCACATAAAGTACATATCAATCACTACTATGTCGTGGAGAGCCTGTTTCAAAACTTAAAATATGGCGGTGTTACGAATTTAAACAAACGCAGATTTTTTCTGCTTCATTCGGTTTTTCTCCGTTAATGATCATCCAATCGAGTCCTGCTAGGGCTCATTTTTTTGCATCTGGAATGCTTTATTCGTTTTCATGTTACAAGCAAAACACAAAATATTAAAAGATTTTCTGCATTTTGTTTATATCAAATTAAACAATGACAGTTGCGAGTGAGAAACATAACAGGATATAACTACGAACCGTCTCCCGAAAGATGGCACAGTCGGTTTCCTGGTAGTATTTTTGCCACGAAAATATTTCAATCGATTGGTCTAGGATGACGATGTCGTCACAGAAGTTCAAATCTTGCAAGTCAAATTTGAACCTGTTCCAGTCATCCAATCGACTTGAAATTTGGCAGGTGTTCGATATTCCGAAGGCTATGCATTATGACGTTCATATGGAGAGAGAAACAAGGAGGCGGCTCACAAATGGCGGATGAATTTTGTGATTTATAGTTCGAATTCATTCGAAATTGTTATATAAAATTGTTTGGGGTCGGAGATCATGAATATTCTGTGAATTCAAGAATTCAAGTATTCATCGTTGTGGAAGAAATATCATTCCATCGAATAAATCTGAAATTCAAAATGAATGAAGTATCTATTAGTTTCTTATATAATATTTAGATTGCATTAAAACTCTGACTATCGTATAGTCGTAGATAAAGTTCAGTCTTCTACTTCCGTATGATGATAGATTAATTCTTCTTTTACCCTCGAGAATAATAGCTATCATTATACGCTCGTTGAAGAATATACTATTATCATATTTATTTTTTATGAATGGAATACTGAATGAAGTATAACGGGTATAATTTGTATATACGAAATAATATAATACATGAGTCGAAAAATTAAACATTTGATGGGAAACATTTATTTGGACGGGTTTGTTGAAATAAATATTCATAAAAATTGTGTGATGAATAGGACTTTTCACATCTGAGCGAAATCAACCCACTAACAGAGTATAAAAATTTTAACTGAATATTATGTAACTCTCAAACGAACATGAACGTACTAGGTAACACGAGTTCGCTTAACAGGTACTCATTCCACTCGAGTAATTCATATCCTAGAATTTACTGCAGTTCATTTCGAAACTTGTCATTATTTGTCTTGAATTTCGGATACATTTTCATTTCCTTCAAATATCTACATAAATATATCCAGTGTCAGTATTTTACGAACTCGGATTAATAATCATTATTCTAGAAGTCATATTTTCTGGTGGCCTAAATGGACTAAATTATTGGTTTCATGATGGAATGAACTGAACTGATTTTTTTCCAGTGAATGCAAATGGTGCGACCAATGTGAATATAATATTTTACTTCCTCCATTATTGTTTCATATATCAATCTGCTTTGCAATAATGCCCAAAAATGTTCCTTACTCTCTCATTAGTTGTATAAAAAGCTATTCTCCCTCCAACCCTGAGAGCGAAACAACTGATTCCGTGAGCGTGTTTTCATTCCCAGGAAACTGTCGAGTTAACGTTACTCAACAAGCGGATGTTTGCTTGCATTAACGCCCCACATCCTCAAAGTTAAACGGTCCGGCACTAAAGAAACAACATGAGCCACACTTTGGCGGTTTTCTAACATGCAACCGTACAGTCACAACCATGGTTCTCGAATGATTTGTAGAAAGGAATCTGTTGGGTTAAACAAATTTCAAACGATGCATTATTTAAAGTGTTTCATGAAGAGTATCGAAATTTTCAGGAATTATATCCTATAAATCATCCATTTATTTTTTAATGCATTACCAACTCCATTTTTTTTAAGTGAAACCTATTGAGGCGCGAATTTTGAGTTGAATTTGAATGTAACGTTTCAAAGGAAACGCGTCTGACGCCGAAAGGACGAAAATAGATACTTGACCGAAGAGAGAGAACTATGCTATATACATAATGGGCTCTTTCATTGCCCCACTCATGCAGATGTTTCAGAAAATTGATATCCATCACAGTTAGTTGTGAGTGACTTGCATTTTTTAGTGAAAGTGTGTAATTATAATTTGTTTATGCGCTGTACGTATTTCAACAGTGGGTAATATTTATTGTTAATTGATATTTATTGATCAATTGGTAATTGTTCATATACTACTACTATATATATATATATTTTGAAGAGAATACAATTTTTGTTTATTCATGATTATTCATTCATAATTGAATCAAATTTCTAATGAATATAAATAAAGGTAGGATCTTCAAATACTTGATAAAAGAACGAAACCAAAAAAAAAACGGTGTAATGCTATCAGGCATTCCAATATCATCAAATATTCTACAGAGTAATTCTCTAAAAGCGGTTGGGGATAAAATACGTAGAATTAGATTTACGTTCACAACGTGTTCAAATTGTAACTAGAATTGTTTCCATTCCATAGAATGATGAAACTCTTAGGACTGACAGGAATGCTACAAACGCACTAACTGACTCGATGGCGTCGAACTAAGTGATATACACTGTTTGCCAGTTTCGATGGAACTACCCATTTATACGATGAATCATATTAGGGGGCAATATAGGCTCAAAATTCCCTGAGATTGGTGATCAGGATCCCCAACTCAAATGGAATACCCCCTTATCTTCCTTTATTGTTGATATAGAATTGTGAAATCTACAGGATCATAGGATACACCAGAAAGAGACAATTTTCACACCAATACTTCTGTGGAGAATAATGATAGATTCTGATCATCGGCTTATGGGGCTCTCAGTTCAGAAATTGATCGATTTAATTGACGGAATTTTTTCTAGTAATTGTTTTTAGGGAGAAAATCACATTTTATAACCTTTTAATATTCTTTCATAATATAAATCATTGCCATCGTCTTTCGCGAATTCAAATATTTATATTGAATCAAAATCAAGGGATGTCTTGACGTTGCCATGGAAAACAAAGACACCCACTTCATACGCCCATATACTCTGGAACGGTTTTCAAAATTCACAACCAATTCAGAAGAACCGGCCAAATAATAGAGGTGAGGAAAACTGAAGCAAAAAAATAAAAATGGAATACTGTTTATGGACACAAGGAAATCACATGAATGACAGGATTTCCTTGACAATCCAACTCATGTATAAAAAATCGCATATGCTACAGTGCAGTTGTCAGTTTGAGAGCGGCAAAGTTAGCTGCCACTTTTACAGCGACAAATGCACTAGTGGTTTTTTCACTTACTCATTTGTTTATCAATTATCGCGGTGTTGGTTGCCAAAATGAATAAAGTTTGCCTTGATATGTTTCTAAATTTCTTATTCATTGAATTATCCTGCCGAATTACACTCGATGTTTGTATAGATATCGGGTAAATTTGTGTTGTTCAAATTCTGAACATTTTCCTTTAGCTATTTGACTCGAAAAACTGTAAACCTGAAAACGCTCCACCTTTGGTGTTGGCGTTTTTAATAGTTGACAGTTTTTCTCGTCTAATTGCTAGGCAACAGTTCCTCATTAAACTACCCAAATTTACCCGATAAAATACAAACTTCTCGTGCAATTATAAGTGAAAAATACATTATGCAGTGATGATACCACTTTCACCACTATCGGTGTGATATCTTCTTAGAATATGAGATCTTGAGCTGACCATAATCCGCACTGGGTGGTGAGTCGAATAGCCCAAAAAGTGAATGTGTGGTGTGGGATATTGATGAAGTTAATAGTGTGGGATATTGAATGAGTTAATGAATGGAGAATTATTCTTTCATTTTCTGAAGAATGAATTCTCCTATTTTTCGGAGAAAGTGCCCCTGGATTTGAGGAATAAATTAATTTTCCAGTTGGACAATTCACCTGTTCACAACTATAGGATAACAAGGGTATGGCTGAATAGAAACCTATGTAGAAAATGGATAGAACCTGATAGCCCTCTCGTGTTGTGGCCCCACGTTCCCCTGATCTTGCCCACCTAGAATTTCATTCAGTGGAACCTTGGAAAAAGAAGTATACAGGAATGGATATCCCTGCACGGGAATAATTGAGGCATTCCAAGAAATTTAACCTGGAGAACTGAGAAAAATAGTTATGAATAATAGAAAACGAATGGAAAAATATATTCTCTTCGAAAAATGCCTCATGAAAGGAACCATCATTTGAATTTTGTGAAACCGAATCAATATAAAATGTTTCTTTTCTTCTTTGAAAATTGTGATTTTGGAATCATTCATTGTTGAAACTGCTAGACGTGGGAAACTACTCAGGAAAATCTTCAACTATTTGTAGTTGAATATACAGATTTCATATTGATTTGTCTCCTGACACTGAAACTCATGCTACGTTGACTTCGCTTGATGCAATTATATTGCATTAAATATAAAATTCTAATAGTCTTGCAGTTATTTTTCAATTTCGTACTATGACTTGATTTTCAGGCGGCTTGTGGCAAAACTAGCTTGTTCGAAGATAAAAGAAACTCTGGGTGAATTATTTCGCCCTATTCAATTCGGTTTTGAAACCCCAGGAGGATGTGAAGCCGTTGCTCACGCTGTCGATTTTTAAATCAATATCCAGATCCTGCCTCCACCGTATTCCTGAAAATAGATTTTCAGAATGCTTTCAATATTATTCATAAAAATATCCTTTTAGAAAGAGTAGAAGACAAGATTCCGAATCTATATCCTTCCATAAGCCAATGTTATAAGAAACATATCTTTTTAAATTTTGGGAATAACACTATTTTGTCAGAAAGAAGTGTCCAGCAAGGAGACCCTTTGGGCCCAGCACTCTTCTGTTTATGCATTGATAATTTAACCAAATCAATCATGGCTGATTTCATTTGTTGGTATCTTGATGACGGCTCCATAGGTGGTAAATCTGATGTGATTTTAGAACAGTTTAAGAAAATAATTTTAACATCAGAATAAATTGGTCGTAAATTGAATTTAAAAAAATACGAACTATATTTCTTGGACGACCTGAAAGATGACATACCAGGAAAATTTTATAGTTTTTCTCCTGGTATGAATATTATGAATGAAATCAACTGGACCCTCCTTGGTGCTTCCATGTCGGAAGAATCTTTGGCAAAATCCCTGAACCAAAAGACTGAATCTTTGAATTTGATGGCATCTCTCATGGATTCCATTCCAAAGCATATCGAATATTTCCTTCTGAAGAACTGTCTAGCTATACCCAAATTGATATATACATGGAGATGTTGCCCGACTTGGCGCTGTCAAAATGAACTTGATCTCTTCGACTCAACACTCCGTATGATTTTGGAGCAGATTACTAATAATAATTTCAGCCTTTCCATGTGGCTTTAAGCAACACTTCCCGTAGATAAGGGTGGTCTGGGTATACGACAAGCATCTTCACTTGTTTTACCAGCTTTTGTTTCTTCATTGAAGAGCATTCGACATCTGGTTGATCAAATTTCACCTGATTATTTTTCCAGTGTGTCCGATGTTTACTATATAGAGTGTGCATCTGTATGGTGTTCTAAAACTGGAACCTCTTCACCTGATAACAAAATTTCCCATAAATCCTGGGATCTTTCTCTCATCGAATTGACACCTGAACAACTCCCTGACTCGGCTGTTGATTCTCCTTTTGGAAAGGCTCGACTAAAGGCAGTTATTACGAAAGAATCTGAAGCTAGGCTCAACGCTCTTTCAGTTGCATTCCTTGGAACTTTATTAGATGATGAATCTTTCAGGATTTCTGTGGGCTTACGTTTGGGCTGTTCCATTTGTGTGAGTCATAAATGCAGATGTGGATTCATCGTCAACGGAAAAGGGACGCATGGATTGAGTTATAGATTCAGTTCCGGGCGTTCGTCTCGTCATTCAACTGTAAATGACTCAATTAAGCGAGCTTAATCAACTGCTGATATTCCTGCTGTCTGAGAACCTTTGAGAATCATTCGTGATGATGGTAAGCATCCAGATGGGATGTCTCTCATCCCATGGAGTCATGGAAAACCATAAGTCTGGGACTCCACCTGCGTAGATACCGTTGCAGTATCACACATTGATTCAACATCCAGAAATGCTGGTGGTGCTGCAGATTCTGCTGAAAAGTCCAAATTGAAAAAATATTCTACTTTAAAAAATCAATACCTTTTTTATCCGGTAGCAATCGAAACCTTCGGTTCGTTTGGTAGTCATGCCACCAAATTAATTGATCATATTGGACACGAATTGATCAATGAAACAAATGATCGAAGAGCAAGGACTTTTTTGATACAACATATCAGTATCGCCATCCAAAGAGGAAACGCAACGTCAATTCTGGGTTCTATTCCTACTACTCAACGTTTGGATGATATATTCATTCGCCCACAGAGAATAAATATAAATATAGTATCCATATCCATAAGTCTATTATTCGAAGCCAAATACCTGAAAAGTATAATTTGGATTCAACCACATCCAGAAAAATAACGTGATCTACCATATCTTTATCCAATTCGATTTTAAGCAGCCTCCAATCGAGTTCCTCATTGCGTCGCTCCGATAATAGAGGAAATCATCGCATAAGAGACTATTCCTTTGAAGATAGCAGCAGCAGGTTATGATTCCATCAAACCACTCGTGCTTGGAGGCTTCAAAACTCTTGGTCTTAATGGTTCGAGAAACATTGGCAATACCTGCTCCATGAATAGCACAATAAAATGTTAATCGAATACCAGATGGTTGCTCGAGTATCTGAGATATGGAGGATATCACCACGAGCATATCAAGTATGGAGGGTGCTTTGATGAAAGCATTTGAAGAAGTGGTAAAAAAACTTTGGTCAGTAGATTCGTCTGATGTAGTGGTTAACACTGTTTCTTTGAAAAGCCAGATACAAGATTCCGTTCTGGGTCATTTCCATATAGATGCTGATGCAAACTGTATTTATGGGAGCGATATTTATGTTTTTCCAATTCTTCTCTGGCACTTTCCCTGCTAATCCCACATTCAATTCACAATTCTAGCACTAAGGCAGATGAAGAAAAATGAACATATGCTGAAACATCACTTTTCATTTCCTCACTGACGATGAAGTGGATTTGTTTTTGATCAGCTGGTTCTTTCCTTAGTATCATTTTCAATTTCTTGATGGGTGCCGTCTCAATAGATAACGAACAGAGTTTAGCATACTAGCATTGACAGCGTTCTTCTGACTTTCTCCGTATATCAATATCACATCGATTGGTTCGTTTCGAAAATAACGATTATTATTTTCCATTTCGAAAAGAACTCTTCACAAACAAACGAAACGAGATGACAAGTAAAATTGGTATTTCACTTTTAACATGACACTAATCACCTACTTTTTCCATGATTCCACGACTACATTTCATTTCATCAAACCCAAACGGATAACTCATTAGAATTTGTGTGCATCGTATAAAATATTATACAAATTCTAATAGAACGTTTTCAGTTTTGAACAAAATGAAAGTGTACATGATGTATATCGTTGAATTGGTAATTACATTCTCTATCGAATGGTGAGGGAGCCCTCGGTAGGTACCATTTGAAAAAAAATGTTTCCGGCAAAAATGCGTTCAGAAAATTTGAATTACTGCAGTAGGAATTGTTATTGATCTTATCAAGGAAATGACTCTCACTATGAGTTATTGATGTGAATCAGTATAGATTTTGACCTGATCAAGGCCTCCCGGACTGAAAAAAAGAAAACTTAATTTTTTTCAATTGTAAAATAAACATTTGGCTACATTGTCGTGTGTAATTTGAGCCGTAGAATCCGAAAAACAACAAACATACAGGGTGTTCTATTTGAAAAATTAAAGTTGGTAGCTATTCTGGCGGAACCGAAAATCGAACATTTTGTTTTCATATGTTTCCCAATTAGAAATTGTGTATCATAATCATGTACAAAATTTCATTCGAAACGGTTGATGAGTGAAGGAGATATAGGCATGGTGCTAGTCCACAGTCACTGCGTAGTTTTATAAAGCGACAGAGAGCTGGAGTACCTACATAGACTAGACTAGCTGTCAAAGGTGTGCCGTGCCACAGTAGCCTATGCCTCCTACTAGAGACCCTTAAAAAAAATGCTTGCAAAATTTTAGCGAAGTGAAAACTGTTGTCCGCAATATGTAGGGTGTTCTTGGAGGTATATCGTCTACCACCATATTTTTCGATGGATGTATATTCAAGGTGGAAATTCGAGAGATCCTGTCAAGTTTCTATATCAGAAAAGAAAACGTTCGGATTTCCTGAAACGAGGATTCTGAGTAATTTCTTCTGCATTTGTATGGGAGATTTTTTCCAAAGCATGATGATATTATCAGATCCATATACTCCAAATTTCGGGAATCACTTGAAGAACAGAGAAAAGGCTTGTCACCCGGAGATATAGCGATGTTTCGATACTCTGACAGTGCCATGATAGATGATGACGATTCAGGTGACTCAGATGATGATTATAATGAGCTATAGTATACCACGATTTTTTTGTTCGTGATAGGGAATTCATTCCGAATACACGCCTCATTCCAAAGACATTTACCGTTCGTATGGTTTTCATGATCAAACACCTTTGAAACCTCAATTTCCGACCTCACATATGTTTCAAGCGACCTTATTATCAGACGCACTCAAAATTTCTATTAGATTAAATAAATCACGTGACTAGGGAGCCATTCTGTTTCGGCCATATTGATTTTGATATTTTTGAGGAAAAATTATGTTTTAGCGTCCTCGAAAACATGAGGATCCCAGTTTTTGTGATGATGCAAACCTTGTTGTAGTTTTTCTCAGCTTTCTCGTATTTCCAATCACTCTGCAACTTGTCGATGACTTGTATCTTCTTCCAACATGAATTTTTTTCTCAGCATTTTCATTCATTCTACTCCTTGATGAGAATAACTCGTTCATAATTTCATAGATACTGTCGAACACTTTTATATCAATTTCCAAATCATTCAAATCCGATGTATTCATAGCGAAGTTCTTAGCTCAAGAGCACCTTGATTGGTAATTACATTTTGAGTATACGTTCGGAGGATAATAGTTTGAAAATTCAATTTGATGGGAAAATTAATTGGAAATTTTCAGAGTCAGAGCACTCAACTGGAATGCGCCGTTTGTGTGTGATTAAATTAATAAAGTGAATTTCGCTACATAGAATATTGAAACTAGACGATATGCACTTGGTCACCGTATCATCCTACCACGCTCACATTCTGGGCCTCTATCATGACCAACTTCATACTGTCGCATTTTTGTAACGGTGCGCACGCGCAGCTACCAATTTTACGCCCAACTGAGCGCACCAAAAGTACAACTTCGAAAAAATTCATTCGGGAGTTACCACAGCCCTGCTCGAGCTGCCCCACGACTCTACTCTTTCGTGACATCAGTTCCCAATTATCAATGTGAACGTAACCAACTGCGCATTCAAGTACTGTCCTAATTAATCCTTCTAGAGAACGAACATTCCCCGAGGGTAGGTGAGATACTAGAAAAAGGAATGAGTGTTCTCAACGTTATAACGAGTTCTTCGCTGCAGTCTCAAAACCATCTATGAAATTCTGCGGTATTCTTGGCTACGTGACTTTGGTCTAGCGAGGTCGAGGGTCAGTTTGTCCACCTGGGAACGCCTAATTATGAAATGACCGTATCGAGCGCAGAATTCATCATGTAACCGCGAGAGCGGCCCTCGAGATCCGAGATATTCTGCAGTGGTGTAGATTTGCTTACTTCGTGATAATGCACAGGGGCTTCGGAATTCTCAAACTGAAAAGGAATGAACAAAACCCATTTCTTCTGGACCATTTCTTCGAAGTTTATGTACACAAATAAACACAGTTTTCATCTTCGAATTCGAAACAATTATACAAAAAGGAAACAACACATCATTCATATATGTTTTCAAAATATGATTCAAAATTTAACTGACTCGAGTATTTATCTCAAAGATGAGCAATTGACAAGGCAGTCGACAATGACACATATCTTGTCATGTATGAGTTAGAAGTACCACTTGTAGTTGTGTACCCTGTTACTGTGACAAGATACTTTCGTTATGTTACGAAATTATGCTCAAAATAATAATTGGGTTATTGAGTTTGTTAGTAGATTTGGAAAAAAATTATAAATTAGATTGAGTAAAAATACAGTCATTGCTACTTATTTCTAGAGTAATATCTAATGATAGCAAAGGAGAATAAATCTCACTCAAATGATTGATGTCAGTTCTTCTATTATTGCAATTTTCACCTTGAGATATGAAGGCTATCTCTAGAAAGAACCTCTTGGTCATATGTGACTCTCTTGCTAATATTTTTGTTAAGTTATAGTTCATCCGGTAATCAAATTTAATTATGTGATCTAATAGAGCACATCTCTCAGGATGTAGTCTACAGTCACTTTTATCCGAGGTGATTGTATTTTTTATGATCTAGAAGTTCGGCCAATGTACTTCTTGTCACAATATTGTCAGAGAATGCGATATACTATATTTGAATCAGCTATTACTGGTATATTTAATTCTAGAATAAATTGATCTCAATGTCAAAATAGTTTCATTTGCTATTGATATGTTGCATAGTGGATGAAGAAGTCTGGATAGCATTGGTGTGAAATCTGTTTACTTCATTAGCGTACCTATGAAATTTTCAGTAGATGTGCTAACGCAATTATGTTCGTTAGATGTTCAAATGTGTTTCGATATTTCCAAGAGTTGAATTACTCATTTATTTACGTATATCTTCATCCGATCAATTCAATGTATGTATCGACAAATGGGTTATGATATATTGTTGAAAATTCATGCGTATAACATAAGGAGATTGACTAATTTTTTAAGCTACTTGGGAAATATTTATGGAAAATATGTTTCAATTTTAATGATTCTATGAAGATTGCATGTGGATATACTTGTTTCGAGAAATATCCAGCAATGAAATATTGCTGAGTGGAGTTTTTCATCATTTATACATCATATTTTCTAATATGGGAAAAAGTGAAAAACTGCGATAACAAAAATTTTATGCAATGGATCGAAGGCATGAATTAGTAAAATTGCCTCGAGAGTGTTACTTCCTTCTGTGTTTCTTATCGTGATTTGATGTAACAGTTTTTCCAATAGAGGCATTGGAATCAATAATATCAACAATGCAATAATTCCAAACATAGCGGTCAATTCAAACTACCAGTGATGGATGATGAGCATACATGAAGTTAGTCCTAATCATAATTTCACTTGCGGTACATTTTTTCAGTCACAATTTTGATTTATAATCATATGAAATGGGTGGAACTATCAAAAGATCGAACTTACGGTAAAAATAAGATACAATTATGTGTGCTCTATCATTTTATTCCACGAAACACTTCAATATTATAATAATTATTTGTGAGCATAAAGATAAAATTGATATATAAATATTTTCAGTTGAATAAAGAGGAAAATCGATGGAACAGTGTTAATCACAGCTTGTTCGTGATATGAGTGACTGTTGCATGAAATGTTACATTCACAAATATAAATACAGAATGAATAATCATTAGCATGAAGTGCCATCAATTATCAAAATAGCCGTAGAACAACCATATATTGAATATAAAATTGTCTGGATCTGTTTATGAAATGAGTGTACATGAAAGATATGTGTGATTGTAAAGAAAATCATCTGTTATTGATTATATCATGAACTGTTTTTTTTTTAATGGAATGTTTTTAAGTTTTTATATTGAATTTAAAGATTTATATTGTTTTGTTGATTTCAGTTCATCTGGTGAAACGTTGTATATCGTTGGCCCCAGAAATTCTGAACTACGTTGCTTTTTCCACACTTTGGTATCACAAAGTTATTAATTTTACGTATTGTATGATAGATGTGTTGAATCGGTTCCAATTGAATTTTACCTTGATAAATGTTCTGAAGTTATCTCACATCAAGTAATCCGCTTTCTGTCAATAATGCATCGCTAGGGTAAGTAATTTTTTTGTCATATATGATTCCGATAGTACATATTCGTAACGTATTCATGTGAATAAGATGACAATCAATGACTGTCATCTTATTCACATAAATACGCCCTAACCTGGGATGCTATAGAATAACTCTCAGTTCATTAGTGATACGAGTCGCTTGTGAATCCCAACGCAAATGTCTATCAATTGATATTCCTAAATATTCAATTGATTCGCTTCCTGCTATCTTGGTCTCCTGGTCGAGTTCAGAAGAACCAAGTCGGGCAAGTTACTTGTGGAAGAAGTGAGGGGGATATACTTGGTTTTATCTATATTACATGTTAGTTTCTTGTATCGGAACCAATCTTCATGCCTTGGAAGTCTGATCACAGTGTGATCAGTTAATATATCATTATTAGGTTTTTTATTATTTCAATTCTGGTTTCACCTTCAATTTTTCCACAAATTCTGTTGACATATTCCCAGTGATTTCTTGACGTGTCAATACTTCCCTCGATAAAATCCTTCATATACTTCCTTTTGGATTTTTGTATAATTTTGTTCAAATAATTTTTGTAATAACTATATTCATTTCTGAGCGAGTTGACTAGTCCGGGAGTAATCCACGGTTTTTTTATTTTTTATCATAGAGTTCCAGCTTTCCAGCTGGAGGTTAACTCTCATTATTTTGTAATTTATGATTTTTTTTAAATTTTCACTTCTGCTGTTTTTAGAATGATTTGGTTTGGGATTATCGAGATTGAGAAATATCTATTGGATAGTGATGAGTTATCATATATGATCTAAAATGAAATATTTGATGTTTTCTGAAATATGTGTATTACTTTTGATGGAACGATTATCCAAGCAAGTGTTACTTCTTGGTCTGCTTAATTCATTGATGTGAGATAGGAAATCAAAAACCTCATTATACTCTTATATTCCTCAACTTGATCTTCTTCTCCAAGAAGATCGATATTGATATCACCTATTAAAATATGAGTTCGATTTTTATTGCGTTCGAAGTATTTCACCAAATCGGGCTTGAAATATTTTGGACATGTGTGAGGAGACCTGTATATAGCGGTAACGGTAGCTCCTTTGATAAATACTATAATATTGATATCAAGCGCTTTCGTTTCTTCGATATCGATCTTACTATACTCGTATTTGATATCTTTCCTATTATACATAATGACTCCATCATTTCTTTTGATTACTCTCGATTCGGACGTCCATCGTCTTAATGGATTCAAAAGCTCTTCATGACGTTTAGAATGCTTTCATCAGCAATCGTCATCAGGGGAATACTGAAAGTGTAGGTGCTACTCACCAATTTATATGTTTGTCGGTGCAATGGTGCGTGTACTCCTGCCATGTGCAGTGGTGCGTGTAATTTCGCGCGGTGTGGTGGTACGTGAAGTCAACCAAGCGTTGAGATCAATAACGTATGGGAACCACTGACTGTTCTCTCTGGCGGACTGCAGGGGCGCGAAACTTCACGCCACGCCACACCACGCGAAATTATACGCACAAGTGCACATGGCGGAATTGGACGCACCATTGCACCGACAGACGTATAAATTGGTAAGAAGCACTTCAACTTGTCAGTTTTCACCTAAAGACGATTTCAGGTACAGGAATTCGAAACGTAAAAACCTTTTGAATCTATTGAGATATTATAACCTTATATATTGAAGAAATTCATATCATCCATCCTGTGAGTTTCTGAGAGAGTAATATATTGAAATCGCTCTTCAATTGACTCATAAAAATAATTACATCATGAGGTTCAAGATTCTTTGAATACTCCTGATATTCATGTGAAATATTTTCAAGTTATTTTTTTTCATTCACTAAACTATCGAATTCAGATATCATTCAATATTTTTCTTGCCTTTATAGGCCCAATTTTATATCCACAAATGCATGGATTCATTTTTTGAATGGGAATAGTTATATAGGTTTTTTTTGCAAGTCAGTCATCATATACTAGTTTGAATGATGATGTATTTTTACAAATCCGGGATCCGTGGCTAATGAAATGCCAATATTTCAACCTGTAACTGGCCAATATCAACCTGTTCCGAACTGTTGCGTGAATTTCCAGCAAACCTTACCTGAGTTCGTCTTCATACTTCTACTCCTTTCTCTCTTAAAATGGTGCCTGCTGGTGGTTGGCCTACTGACAGATATTAATAACATGGGCTACTTCACTCAGGCTCACAGGGATGACATAGTCATCCCCATCAACACCCCGAGGAACAGCTTCCAAAGAAGTTCGATAAAAAGGGCACTAGATGAGGTAGACAACTGGTACCGTTCCGACCAAACCAAGCGGAACTGGTAATCTCCACCAGAAAACACAAGCTGTCAGACCTCCTAGTAGGACGATTTTCAGGAAGGTCCTTCAAAAGTGAAGATCGGCCTCGGATCATTCAAGATTCCAAGCGGAACTGGAATGGGCACATTAAAAATTAGGTTCAGAAATCCCCAGGGGCTTTCTTGGCACGCAGAAAGACATTTGGACGTTGGTAAGGATTGAGACCCAAATCTTCACATTTCCCATACGTCCAAGGATCATGTACGGGGCCAATGTTTCGTGGCCAGGTGAGCAATAACCAAGTCGAATACCTCTATAAATATGATACAAATACATGTCTGCTCAGCGATAACAAGTGTGATGGAGTTAAAAAAAAAATTCAACAAACTCTTCATCTATAAACTCATTTCGCTCTTCTGTTTGGGGTAACACTCCTTCGATGTTAGTTCCCACATACAAGGATGAAATAATTGATGAAAAACCTTTTTGAAGACAAGATTTCATTCGGATGCACTGAAAAGTAGAGAACAATTGCTTTGGATGTGTGACGTAAGTTATTCCGTGAGTTAAAAATTCAGAAGCTTGTTGCTTTTGAATTCAAACTGAAAACTTTGGGCGACAAGCTTTTAAACCTATAACTCACGGAATTACCTACGTCACACATCCAAAACAATTATTTTTCACTTTCTAGTGCATTTGAAAAAAAGCTTGTTTTCAAAAAGGTTTTGCATTAACTATTTTATTTTGCGCTTTTTATCACTTGACTACGCCTTAATTTATGCATTTTCATCGAAACATCGTCATTATGAGGCATTTTTCCTGTAAGTTCTGAGCTAACTAGTCCGTCAATGATGAGACCATCTGAAGATCAACTCATCCGCCATCTTGGAGTGGCCATCTTAAATTCATGAATATCAACCGAATATCAATAATCTGACTGAATTCATAATTTCCGACTCCAAAAACCCCTACATACCAATTTTGAATCGAATCGAGTCATAATTACCAAACTCGTCCGTCATCTTGAATTTGTGAATTTTGATAAGATATTCATAATCTCCTACACCGAAAACCCCTACACACCAATTTTGAATGGAATCGGACCTATACCACAAAATTGTCCACCATCTTGGAGCCGCCATATTGAATTTTAGAATTCTGACAATAAAATTCACAATCTCCGACCCCGAAAATCCTATAGAATCGGACCATAAACACAGAGACCATCGACCATCTAGTATCCGCCATTTTGATATCTCCGACCTTGAAAACCCCCAAATACCAATTTTAAATCGTATCGGACCATAAACCTAAATTTTGTCCGCCATTTCGGAGAGTCATTTTGTTTTTTTCCATAACAAAAATTCCATGAGCCGCCATTTCAGTTTCATAAATTTTGATGAAAAATTCATAATCTCCGAATCCGAAAACCCCCACATACAAATTTTTAATAGAATCGGACCATAATCCCAAAACTCCTCCGTCATTTTGGAGCCGCCATCTTGAATTTATGAATTTTGACAAAATATTCGACCCTAGAAACCCCCACATACCAATTTTGAATCGAATCGGACCATAATCACAAAACTTGTCCAACATCTTGATTTTTTGAATTTTGACAAAAAATTCACAATCTCCGTCCCGAAAACCCCCACATACCAATTTTGAATCGAATCGTAGTATAATCACAAAACTCGTCCGCCATCTTGAAGCCACCATTTTGTTTTTTCTCTAACATAAACTCTATAATGCATTGTCACCGGAATTATGAAGATCTGCCAAATTTCAGCTCAATCGGATGTCGTCAAGTGCTCCAAAAATGGATTAAAAATTTTGAACCGGGAAGAATGACAGAGCAAGTTAAATAAAAGCTTGTAATAAAAAGTAGAGGATGTTTCGGTTAGTTTGAGGCTGATTTTTGAAACTGTTTGAGTTTACTACCAACTTTTTGATAGGATATAAATAAAAAATATTCCTAACCAATCACAAGATTTCGATCAATTTCATCTGAAAAGGCTGTCGCTTGTCGAATATTTCGTGAAATTTTCGAAGGAATTGATTTGAAGAGTTCCCATTTCTCCAATATAAGAAGTACATCCATTCTTACAATATTCGTGAATAATTGTTGAATATATCATGGAATCTCCTATATCCGAATGGAAACATTTCTATTTCTATGAGTTATTATCCATTCGCTTGGAATGCTTTTTGGCATTTGGCCGAAAACTTCTGGATATAAATAATAAGTCGTCACCAATAAGATAATTAATGCAGTTTGTCTGTATGAAAAACCACAAAGTGCTTCACCCCATAGAGACATTTCATAGAATTCACAAGCCTACTAGTAATCCTTGTTTATTCCGCCATAACTTGATTTCACGTTTCAACCGCGAGAATAGAATTTGATCCTGAGAATATCAGCCTTGTATATTGAAAGTGTCAACTTGGGCTACAAATCAAATGCTAGTGTATCTCACGGAGTTTCAGAAAATGTACGAGGAGTTGCTCATCAAAAAGAAAATGCATGAACACTAGATGGAAGTTGGGGTAACTAGTAGTTTATCTCGGAGTAGTCTCGAGAGTATTTCGCTTGAAATGAAATGTGTTCCAAACTACTTGTTGGAGAACGGTTACAGTAAATAAAGGGGGCGATCAGTATCAAACAGCGTCGGAGGAGGTGAAAACCGCAAACATTGTTCTGGATATTTATTCGGATCCTGAATAGTTTACTGAGAATTCAATTCATCTGTCAAAACTGATATTCCAAAAATAAACTGACATGTTTTTATTGTTAATTCGAACCAATCAGAATGTGATGAAGTGATGATCATGCACTAGTGTACATTATCGGATAATTGTACAGTACAGGGTGTCCCAAAATCATCAACTTACTATTACTATAGGTACCTATAATTTTTATAAGAAATAAATTAGCAATTCGATGACCCAATATTGATAAATTGAGAGCTTGGTGTTTTTTTGGGGTAAGAATTTCAATGTTTTGATCTTCTAGCGTTCCTTATCCAATTCGCGACATATTTCACGAAATTTCGAAAAAGGCGCGAGCGTTCAAAATTTTTCGTGTTTGTATCGCTATATCTATTTTTCATGTAGACGACCAGGACAACGAGAGGTGATTACTTCATTTTGAAATTTTTTTGGCATTTTTTGTGAAACCGACATTTTATACTCACTTACGAGGGTATAAAAAAATTAAATTTCTGGTGCAAGAAATTTTCTCATAAAATACAATTCGTGCAATGGAAATATATCTATAATTTTTGACAAATTTTCCAACTGAAAAGAGGCAATCGTAATCTTTTTCAACTCAAAATGCATTCGGAAAATTTTTCCGAAAACTATAGAGGATTTCCATTGCCCTCGTTATATTACTAGTGAAAATCATATGAGAACTCATACAGTGCGGAACTTTCGAAGTGTTAAACGTAGAATAATGTGACAAAAACTGTTTAGAATGATATCACCTTTTGAAATAGAAGACATTCTGATTGCTTGATAGATGGGGCACATAACATGAAAGTTTCAAATAGCAAGGTCATACAAGTGCCACATCGTTAATAATAATAATAATAATAATAATGTTTATTCACGAAAGTTCAAATTTTACAATAATTGAAGTACAGATATATATTTATTGTAAGTGAATAAACAGGAAGAAGATCACGAAGCTTTAGTATAAAACTATCGCTTGTATGTGATATTAAACTTAAAACTAAGTAGTATAACATTATAATATGCAATGATAATTTTTTTTTACATATTTTGAAGCACATAAGTATATAAATTTGGTAAAAAAGTTTCAACTAATGAATGTATAAATAAAATAGTAAATAGATATTATAAAATAAAATGAATATAATAATAAAATAGATATAATAAAATAGTGAATAGATATTCTTATCCTTGTGATATGTGTGAGAATAGTAAATGTCATATTTAGGCTGAATGTCGTTTGCAGTAGGTATGTTTATCATAATTGAGGTGTAGGTACGTCATAATTGAGGTGTAGGTACGTCATATTCGGGGTGTAGGTCATATTCGGGTATTGTCTTATATTCTGTTGGTTGTCAGCTTTGCGTATATGCATGCTTTATATAAACGATCGGTGTTTTAACTTTAATCACTTTTTGAAAGTTTGGTTGACAAAATCATGAAACAATGTCCTTTCGGAACGCAAAATCCAAGTTTTTATAAGTTTTTTGTACATAATAGAACTATTTATTTTTTTTATAAACTCTGGTAGCATATTATGTAGGCGAGGTCCGAGGTAATTTGAACATCGTTGTCCAATTGCTTTTTCCGATCTAGGTATCTTTTTTTGTTTGTTCCTGGTACTATAATTGTGATCGACAGATTCAAGTTGAATTTTATTGCTTTTCACATTAACTAATAAGTTGATGCAGTAAGCCTGCCTTACGTCAAATATATTGGCCTCTTTAAATAAATTTTCACTGGAATATGTAGCTCTTTTTCCAAGGATGATTTTCAGTATCCATTTCTGAATAACGTTCAGCATTTCCAAGTGATAATTGTTAACACCTCCCCAGCCAATTATACCGTAAGATATATGTGACTGTACCAGAGCATAGTATAATACTTTCAAATGATTTACATCTAAAAATTCTTTCAAATATTTGAATTTAAATAAAAGACCTCTCAGTTTTCCTACTATATTTTTAATTTGAAGATCCCATCTAAGATGTCTGTCTATCACAATGCCCAAGTATTTGATGGAGTTTACTTCCGGAATTTCTGAGTTATTTCCGAAACGTAATGAACCCATATTGGGTAAGTGATTGGAATACGAAGTAAATGATAAGTACTTTGTTTTATCTAAATTCAGAGTTAATTTGTTATACCTAAACCACTTACCTATTTTACTGAAATCAGTTTCAGCTTCTGTCTTTAAGTTCACCCAAGTATCAGATTCATATATTATTGCAGTGTCATCTGCAAAGCTTATGATTTTTCCCTTGGTATCAAGGTGTGAAATGCTGTTCATATAAATTATAAATAGAAGAGGACCAAGTACTGTTCCTTGAGGTACGCCATATGTGACAGTCGTAGGTTCACTGAGAGTACCACCTATGTCAACTTCCTGTTCGCGGTCTGATAAATAATTTTTTAAGATTTTATTCTAGTTTGTTCAAAAGCTTTTCATGAGATACCGTATCAAAGGCTTTTGAAAGGTCGACAAAGATACACAAGGCGGGTTTTTTTTTGTCCAATGCATTATAAATATTACTTGTAAGATAATAAATCGCATCTTCTGTTGACTTTCCTTCTCTGAATCCGAACTGAGAACTAGAAATGACGTTATGTTTGTTCAAGAAGCTCAGAAGTTTCATTTTCAGTATTTTTTCAATTATTTTCGCTAAATTCGAGATAAGTGAAATCGGTCTATAGTTGATTATGTTCAATTTATCTCCACTCTTGTAGAGTGGCTTAATAATTCCAATTTTCAAAATCTTTGGAAAACACCCTGTATCAAAGCATCTATTTATCAAATAAGCCAGAGGTTTTTTAATTTCATTAGATATAGCCTTCAGTGTTTCCGAACGAACGTTATCGGGACCTGGTGATTTTTTAAGTTTTAATTCCATGATTACTTTGTGAACTTCATTTTCATCAGTGTCGCGAAGATACATGGTGTCTTGCAAAATGTTTTCAGATTCATTGAAATTATGAGGTACTGAAATTCTATCAGCTAATTTTTTTCCTATCGAACTGTAATGGCGATTGAAACATCAGCGATTTGTTTATTGTTCTGTAATATTTTTCCATTTTCTAGTTTAATTTTTTCTATTTTGGTTTCGTTTGGAGTTTTCATGCAAATATTATTAACACACTCCCAAAGCCCTTTTGAGCTATTCGCATTTTTATCTATAATTTTTTTCGAGTAGTTCTTTTTTGCTGTTTTTGTGAGCTTGTTTAACTTATTCCTATATAAATTATATTCTTCTCTCAAGACATGATTTTCAGGGTTTCTCAATAATTTTGTGTGCATGTCACTTTTTTTCTTGATGGATTCATACAAAGCAGGCGTTATCCAATTTTTTCTACAATTCACAACATTTTTCCTCAGTTTAACCTCGCGTGTATTTTTTTTCTATCAAAGAATTTAATTTTGTGATGAAATTTTCTGCAATTTTATCTGGATCGTTTCCGTCGTGAATACCAAACCAATGTTCATCCTTTAGATCTGACCTCAGACGGTCATAGTTGATAAATTTTTTGAATCTAGAAGTTGAAGGAGGTGCACGTTTACAATCGAAGTCTATGGTTAGTCCTATTGGGAAATGGTCCGTTATGTTTTTTTGAAATACAAATGATTTGATTTCAGAAATGGAGCTTTTGACAAAAAAGTGATCAATGCACGTTTTGCTTTCCGGACGAGTGATAGTGTTAATATACGACACGAATCCTTGACTGTTCAAAATATTTTTATATTCCTCTACATAGTCAGAGTCAGACAATAAATTAACATTTATATCACCAGTTATTATATGAATATCGGCTTTTTTAACATTTTCCAAATATTTTAACAACTCAGAATTGAAATTCATTGGGCAGGTACTTGGTGATCTGTAGATACCGGTTAAAATAATGTTTGTTTTATTAATTCGCATCTCAAGTTGCAGAGCTTTGATTTCACCAAAGTTATGGATATCATAAGAGTACTCAAGATCATTTCTGACATAAATGATTACACCATCATTTTTGTTGACTATGCCTTCATTATATAAAATATTGTAACCACTTATTTTGAGTAGTTCCGTATCATGGACTACGTAGGTTTCTGAGAGAACTATAATTTCAATATTGGTTGATAACTCCGACAGGAAAATAGATAGTTCATCTAAATTTTTCTGTATACTTCTGATATTAACATGTATGACTTTAAACTTTAAAGGGGACAACGTAAGATTCTGAGATAACTATAATTTTACTGTATATGAAGCCAGAAAGATGTGTTCAGATTAAAAAATAGTAACGCAAGAAAAAAAAGAATGAAATAATGAAAGTAGACATTAAAAAAAAAAACTCACTGGAAGAAATAAATATTTACCTTGTTAGTACGGTTATTATAGACAGTAGGAATAGATCCAAATTTATTCGAATTCAATAATGCTGGTGATGAAAAGTTTTCTCTTTATTCGAATTGGTTGATCGAAGTCTTGGTTTGTTCATGAAACCACCAGGATGTCCAGTAGATGGTTTTATTGGTTTTTTGTTGATTGGAGTTTCAGAGGCTACTGTTGATTTTTCGGGTGCTTTGGATTGATTTTTCTCTAATTGTTGGGTGATTGATTCATCTGCAACGTTTATGACCTTTGGTGGACTCTCGATAAAAAAGTTTTTATTTTGTGTATTTGGCGTCGCTGGCGCACTATTCGATTCAATGCCACCCTGGTCTTCGAATGCTTCCAAGTCTTCAACGGTATATGTCTTATTTTCTACAAATAACTTATTTCCTTTGATGTAGCAATTGTTCGAATTTGCTTTAGCTTTTCTCAATTGTTCTCGAAGAATCTTGTTTTCCTCCCTCTCAATGATTGTCTGGTCGTTGGCAACGCTAACATTTGTTCCTTTTAGCTCATAACAATTTTGAAAAATCCCCTTTTTTTTCAAATTAGAGATTAGTTCTACTTTTAATGGGCTCTCTACAGCATGACCCAATGAATGAAAGTTGCTTAGGTCGGACTCCTTGAGTTCTACGTTCAGTGTGCGCTTTATTTCTTCAGAGACAAATTCCAATGATCTCTCTTTCGGGGTTTTATTGAGACCAAATACCAAAAAATTATTTTCCCTGGTTTTTCTTTCGAGTAGTTCTATTTTGTTTTTCAGTTCTTTATTCTCGTTTTCTAGCAGGTGGATGTTTTGACTCATCAATTCCACTTTCATGAGTACACGGGTTTCACTCGCCTCGATGAGGTTTTTCAATTCATTCTTACTCTTGATAATTTCATCGAATATATATTTCAGAGTAATGTTGTTCTCATCGCCCATTTTTCCTCCTTCGTTATTTATAAAATTTTTATTTATAAAATTTTAATTTACCAGTGTGAGTAAAAATGTACATACCATTTTCAATAAATTTCCAAAATCCGTTGGAATGAAAGACATTGTGATTGCTTGATAGATGGTGCGAGGGGGTACATAACTTGGAAGTTTCAAATAGCAAGGGCGTACGAGTGCCACATCGTTGAAAAGATAATTCAATTCGCTTTCCAAACATTTCTTTTTTGGCGCTACATTTTTTCAAAATAATATGCATTCGAAATGTCAAGTATTACAGTAAACAAAAATACTATGCAGAATGTTTATGGTCAATGTAAATTAATGAATTGGGTATCATTGGGGTCGGAAATTGGATTATTGTATGCATTCAAAATCTCCACCTAATTAAGCTTTGAAACGGATTCGAAAATGAAAAATTATTAAAGTCATTAATCTTCCTCTATTGACCGTATTCCGTGTTACTCATCGCCATTGTGATTCCGTAAAACAACCATGGTTGGAAGTAGAATTGAATTACTTTCTGAATGATGTGCAACTCAAACTTTTTGCCATTCGAAATTTTGAAAGATGATTTACCCCCAATGCCCTCTGTCGGGTAATTGTTATGTATCTTCTCTCAAAATGTAGGATCGGTAATACCATTTAGAACTTTTCTTCTTCATTGTTTTACATTGAACCGTCCAAAAGTTATCGAAGTGAGGTAACCAATCAGATCCGCACTTATACTTAACAATTCAAATGCATCAACCAAATTCGAAAAAAATAGGATGGTTAGAAAGAGAATTGAATGATCTTCTCAACGATGTGCCACTTGACCCCCATGGTGGAGCAATCACAATGTCTTTCATTTCAGATAGAAATATCGGTGATATCATTCAGGACGGTTTTTGTCTCATTGTTTTAGGTCAAACAGTTCAATCTATGAAAAGCCGTACTGTATATTTCTTGAGTAGAAATTATTATAATTCTAATTGTCGAAACTATGATCCAGCTATAAGTAATTGGGAGTAGATTAGGGAGGGTATTATCATTTAATGCTAGGGATTTTATCAAACGTAACTTTATTCAAATTTTCAGAAATCATTTTCCCTGGAAATTTCACTGAGTGCGATTTGCGGTCTCATCACCTGATTGAACCACGGAAGCGAAGCCCCTAGCATGAATGATACTTCATAAGAATATTTCCCGAATTCCATTGAAGAGTCGAAAAAAATTTCAGAACTCATGTTTTATTCGAATTTAAATCAGGAAATATTACTACAATTCTTCTCTCGTACCTAAATTCAAGGAATCTTTTCTGATACATACCGCTCTGTGTTGTCTATATGCATCATTTCACATATCTCGAAATGTTAATTTCTGTAGAAATAATTGAATCCAATAATCAATGGTTGAAAAGTCTCAATCTTAGTCAGATTCCATCAGTTTTCTCGATACTACTTATTACTAACTGTAAATCAGTCAAATCATGTAGTGATTGGTTATCAAAATGATAATGTATATAATCAATTATATCAACAATGCTAGTATTTTACATCATCTGAAATGAAATGTTCTGTCTAGAGATTTTTAAAGGACTGTTTTTGAATATACTAATAACTCAATTGTTTCTTCAATTCTAATGATATAAACTGTATACTGATGACAGTGAATGATAATCATACACTGCTTTGAACTTACTTGAAAATTACTCACTTGATATAAATATATATTAAGGAATGGAACTCAGAGTCATTTCCACGTGAATAATGAGTAACGTTCAATAAGGCGAATTATTAAATATCGTTTAAATACTTACAAACTGAGGAGATCTAGAAGTGTATATGAAACTACAATTATGGTATCTTGAATAACATTCTGGATATATTATAGGAAATATTTCTATTCCAATATCAAAAAGTTTCATTAAAATCAAATCTTCCAATACATTTCGAGAGGTTGAGCGTGACTAAGGAACTGAATGCGCAAGACTGAAGCAATCTGAAGGATGAACAAAATCTAGTGAGTAAACATTGAATTAAATTAACCGCATCAGGAGAGAACTATAGTACTGTCTTGAAACGCCGTTTTCCGGCTGATTTGCAAGATTAAATTTTAAAACTTTTTTTCATATAACATATTCGGAAAAGTTTCGAATGGAAATCATTACGAAAAATGCTCGAATCGAGTAATGCCACAGAAAAGTTAGGGTTACGCCCCTTTGATGGAAATGAACCAATGGCGAGCCGCCATTTTCGAAGCATGGGTATAAAAACACAACGCGAAGCTAGTTCACTATCAGTCTGCAGTCAGGCAATTTTCGAGTTGATCTCGCTTACGTTACGAAAAGAATAGTCTTCCCGAGAAAGCAGTTTGGATAAGCAGCTAAGAAATTCTCCGAATGGGATTTTAATTCAATTTTTCGTAATAGATAGCTACGACTACTAGGTCTGGGATTTTACTTCTGTACGAGTTTTTGAGGACTATAGCCTACCAAAGAGATTTCCAAATTACACTCTCCAACAATCATCGTTACCAACAACAAGTTGGATATGTAAAGAATTCTATGTTACGGAACGAGGGAGCAGAGAGAGAGAATAAGAATTTCAACGGCTGGTTTTATTTTGGATGCCATTACCCCTGTCCTTCGCTATTCGCTGGTGACTAGCCATGACAGCCGAGCTGGAATTGGGGTGTCACCAGGAATAGAAGGTTGGCTTTTTCCGAGGTTTGTCGCCACGGAGCTTCATTCCATGCATGATCGGATGAGCGAACCTCGTTGACGTCTCCGGAGGCGAGCGGGCACCACTGGTTCGGGGGTAGGATACCTGTGGTGAGATAGGCGCGAAATATTCGATTATAATTAAAGTTGCGTAGGGTATTAGGGAATCGTACGGCTTCCGGCAGGTCCGCCTTCGAACGAAAAGGCATCGCAGGGTCCTGGAGTCGAGTTTGGTAGCATTACATGAATTTCAGATTTCTGATAGGGCTTCGTGTGCGAGGATAGGAACTAAGAAGTCCCACTTGAATAGGAAATTCAGTGAGGAGCAGCATAATAGTCATTAACTCAGGCCGTTGGCCGAAATTAAAGGTCATAGAAAACGTATGGAAAGATCTTTTCAGTAAATCGAAGTAAAAACTGAGATAAAGAAATCTCCAGTAACTGTTAGGTTAATTTTGTTTAAATTAAAAAAATCGAAAAATTGGAGTTCAATTTATTCAATGGTCCGTTTTTCTAGAACTTCGTTTATTTCATAGTAGGAAATACTTTTTCGCCTTATAGCTGTCATCCCCTAAATCTTAAATTATATGTTGATATTTTGGAGCTTGCATTGTTGTTAGTAGTTACCAGCCCCCTCTGAGATCGAGCTGGCCGGAGGTCAATGTAAAACTTGGTAATACTCAACGTAAATATATATAAATTAAAAAAAAAAAAAAAAAAGAAATAATATATTTTATATTAATTTTTTTTTTACAATGCCCCTCCATAATAGACAGTACCATCTACTTTATAGATACTTCACTGAGTGAGAAGCAAATTTTTTCAAATTGGCCCATAGTGACATCTGTGAAAGAAATGGTGAAGATCAATCAAAGGTGCGGAAATACACCATTGGTGGCAGCAGTGTTGTATTTATTGCAATCATTTTCAAGAATGTCTAGAATATTTATTAGGGATCCTTCATTCACGTGATCCCTGATGCATTCAATTTTGTTTTCATATTGTGAAATGAGCTTCGAAAGATAATTATTATTGGTCGTATTTTGATTTCCCAATAAAACGACCCCAAATTTAGCAATGGGAAATTTTACATCATATTCACGTCCTAATCTCTAATTTAGTTCCAAAAGTCGAGAATCAGATTATCATGACCATAATGAAGGGAAGAATTGTATGTTTGGAGTAGAAAACGTAAGTTTACCATATATCTATAGTTCATCTATGAGGTCTATTATTTTATTTTATTAATATGATTAGAATACAAATGTCAATCTAAACTCCTAAAGGATGAGTACATGTAACCATCGCATTTCTAGCGATATTGTGATAATCTTCATATAAGTGACATCCATTAGTTTTGTAGCAGTATATATTGATTCATACACGTAATGTATGTTAGATCAGTCAGATCTAAATACCTATATTTTGCCTACGCAAAATGATTGGATCAGATCAAGTTCAGACGAGGAAATATGAATGTCTGAACAAGGTGATTTAACTATTATTCGACATCGAGTTTGAAATGATATCAATTTTCATCAGGATGAATTTTTAATTCATACTACACAAAACGTACCATATTAGTTCTCGTTCATGAAATTTATTATTCAATAAATATTTCCCATATTAATTTGTTGAAATTATTATTTTTTCGACAAACTCTCCATTACAGGCTTTCATTTAGTTCCAGCTGTCCCGGTGTCTGTCTGTCTGTGTCTGTCTGTAATCAAATCTTGCAAGTTAAATTTGACCTCCTTCTAATAGTAAGATTGATATGAAATTTGGCAGGTGTACATGATTCCGGTGACAGAGCATTGCGGATGTTTTGTTGGAAAAAAACAAAATGGCTGCTCCAATATGGCGGACAATTTTTGTGATTATGGTCCGATTCTATTCAAAATTGATATCTAGATGTTTTCGCAGTCGGAGATTATGATTTTTGTGTCAAAATTAGAAAATTCAACATGGCGGCTCCAAAATGGCGGGAGAGTTTTGTGATTATGGTCCGATTCCATTCAAAATTTGTATGTGGGGATCTTTGGGGTCGAATAGTTTTTTACTTACAAGCTTTTATTTTTTTTTGTTCCACCTGTCCCGGTGTCTGTCTGTCTGCCTGTGTGTCTGTCTGTCTGTAATCAAATTTTGCAAGTTGAATATGACCCACTTCTAATCGTCCGATTGATTTGAAATTTGGCAGGTGTACATAATTCCGGTCACAAGGCATTATCGAATTTTTGTTAGGAAAAGAAATGGCGGCTCTAATATAGCCGACAATTTTTGTGATTATGGTCCGATTCTATTCAAAATTGGTATCTAGGGGTTTTCGGGGTCGGAAAATGTTTCTTTTATAATTTTTATTTGGTGTGTTTCCTGGCATAGAAAGTTATTCGATGAAATTCGTTCATATTGATGACAAAACAATCCGTGAGGTGCCAATAACTATTTATTTTATAGGTACAAGCGACTTTTACCAGTGCAGATGTTTGGCGGTTCACCTCTATATAAGTAGCTACTCATAAATTGAAACATAAGAACAATCCCCAAACACAATAATATAATATTCTAGCAGAGGCGGAACAAGCGAAATCCTATTAGAGATTGAGTATATTTCGCAGCCACACCATTTATTTCCACGGGAAGTAACGAGTCATTGAGCCGCGAAAATTTGTGGTCAAGTAATAAAATCGGGGCGGATGACAGCCGATTAGAGACAATGACTTAATGAGGTGTGTATAATTCGGTGACGTTATTGATGGAGCTCGGAATTACTCTGGACAGAAAATAAAAAGGTGTACCTATATTTGAGATCTCAATTCGGGGTCTCGAGTTTGGTTGATGAACAGTGAAATTCTCATGGAATAATGGGTGTCGGTCGCATAAGATCAAATCAAACCGAATATTATATTTATCCGTTGAACACCGAGAGAATCAATGGCATGTCATCACATCTGTTCAATCAATTCACCTCAAATTCAAGTTCGAAAATGAAAACCAAAAGTGAAACCAATGCATCACTGGGTAAGATAAATAATAATTTTTTTGTTGGTTTTTATAAATAGGGTAATCAAGGGTGATATGGCCAGTCGTATAAGATGACCAGTCGAAATAATTCCATGTTTTACTAATAGAGGTCGCCATCAATTACCAGTACGATCAAACATAGTGCAGTTAGTTGTACAGAGAAAAACTTTAAAGGTAAGTATTTTATCGTGTTTATTTTATGGGTACCTAAATATTTCAATGAACGATTTTTCTTCCGTTGTCAAGGTTTTCTGTACGCTATCTTATTTCATACAAATGCCTGTACTTTTGTGAAGTTTTGTTTACTGTGCCTATATTTATAATTGTATGGCCATTCTTCCTAAGAGTTCGGTTAGTATTACCATATATTTTCAGGTTTGTATGGCCATAGTGTGTTTATTTTTCAATAATTTTTTTGTTTCTTACAGATACCCAAATACGTACGGATATCAAAACGTGATAACTGAATGCAAGAACATTTGACAATTGCATTACAAGCATAAAAAATCGAAAGTATCACAGTTTGAAGCGCTGCGATAAATGTTGGCATTCCAAGAAAAACCTCAGAGCAGCGTTTGGAAAAAAATAACCCCATGAAGAGGAATTTGAACTCAGGTAGTACATTTGGCTATGGAAATTGAAAACGACTTTCGCATTTTATATTCAAAAAGGAATGTATGGGATTTCCCCCTAACAAGAAGTGATCTACGAACTATTGTATTGAAGTTCGCACAGCAATTGAATCTTAGAAACAAATTCATTATTGAAAAGCAAAAAGATGGATATTAATTTGTCAGTGGATTTTGAGCAAGAAATCTGGACATGAAAATACGTATAGTGGAAGTGATACATAATCATATTTCAATCTTCTGGAAACCGTTTTGAAAGACAACCAATTATTTAGTAAGCCCTCCAACATTTTCAACATGGACGAAACTGGCCTACAGCTCAATTACCGTCCTGGGACTGTTCTTATTGGAATAGGAAGCGAAACTGTGACTAAAATAACGTCAATTGAAAAGGGAGGAATTGTAACCGTGATTGCTGCAGTGCAGAAGGAGTATTTTCGTATCATGAGAGGCAAGAATGAATAAGTGGAGTTGTAGAATAGCTTGCCTCCGTTCTTTACATATCACCAAAGTCTGCCTACATTATAGTAGATATATTTTCAGCTTGGCTAATCGATTATTTCATACCCAGAAAATCAATTGTTAAAGTCTTATTTATTGTTGACGGCATATGTTCGCATTGTTTGGTCAAAGTTCTGGCTGAAGCAAACGATATTATACTTCTTTGTTTGCCGAAAAATACAACGCATTATTTCCAATCATTGAATAGGGCTTTCTACAAATCACATTTTCATGAGCAAGTAAGTCACATTTTCATGAGCAATGTCGTGATTTGTTTAATAACCATCCAGGCCGGAGATTTACCCGATTACAATTTGACACTCTTTTTTCAGAATCTTGGAGAAAATCAGCGACTCAAAAGAATGGCTGTCCTGGTTTCTGCTGTACTGGAATGCATCCATCTAACAACTTATTATTTCTGATTATGCTTTCATATATGACTCCTACGACTCTGAAAATGGATCATCAATGCAACCAAACTTCACATATCAGGATCAATCTACAATTACACCCGAGCCGAATCCATCTCAACAAGGCATGTCGAATTCCGTTCCAGATGCAGACGAAAATCCTTCGAATTCACTAAATGAGTTAAGTTCAGCCCCAGAAATGGACAAGTCTACAAGAAAACGCACAAAACAAGTCGCAGTAGTGTTGACTTCGAAAGAGAAAATCAAAGCGAAAAAGGAAAACGCATACAAAAATACGAAACTGTAAGGCACATTTGCATTTACGGAAATCAGAATCGACTTCTGAAGAAGAACAAGTAATACAATTGGGAAGTGAGGATACAGATAGAGGAGAAGACAAATATGATTGTATAAGGTGTGCTAAACACTACTACAAAACTGAAAAACACGAGGATTGGATCCAATGCATTTTGTGCCTTAATGAATGTTAAAAAATTGTACTCCATTTGAGAATACTAACGACACGTGCGGGAAAAAAGGAGGAAATGTACGAAGATAGGGAAAATGAAAGAAAGGAAAGGGGCAAAGGGAAAAACGAAGGAATAATATGACCATCTTGTATGACTTGCTCTAGTCATCTCACACGGACATATCCCATAAGACTGCCAATTACTTATTTTTTTTTTCAAATGTTTATTATGGAAATTCTAGTAAATGAATCGTTACCAAAGTCTGTATGACAAAATTGATTAACAGAAGATTGAATAGCAACTGAAAATTTCAGTTTTTTGAGTAACAATTTACTGTAATCCTATCTGCAGAAAAATACGGCCATATCACTTCGAATTACCCTAGATGAACGAAATTTATTGATTTATTTGGAAAACCATCAGAAATTGGTTATTTCTATATAAGAACTGGGCACGAAGTGTAATTGAGTATGGATTCTCAGGGACAACTTCAATCCATTTTTTTGTTACAAGCATGAAAATGAGGCGTATTCTCCATTATCATGTATGAGACATCATCTCACATTGCTTTGTTTCCAGGATCATTTAGATTTTCGACACAATCGGATTTTTTTGAAAAGGAAATTCATACAAGAAATTGGTTAACCTACGTTCAACGGAAGTATCGAAGGAATAAGTATTCGTATACAGAGAAAATGAATGCATATTCACGGAAGTTTCGATAAAATATCGATGGATATAGCGGTCAAGATGTAATTTCTTGAATTTACCATAAAAATTACTAGTTATCCCCGCATTGAAGAGATTCCGGGAGAAGGAATCAATATCAGAGCCTATTTTCCTGAGGGCAATAGATTTTTCGTCGGAAATACCAGACTGAACAACCTCGGAAACATATAATACATCAGCAGTATCCTGCAGCCGCTTCTCATAGCGGACTAAACGATTTTCTAATCAGCTGCAGTTGTCCATTCTAATTACTGGATTCACATTCATCGGTTTTCATTCCTGGGTATTGGCATTAGAAATTTCGAAACTTTGGGGGCACCTGCTCGATACGATCCACGAACAGTGGTATTGTTTTGCAGATAGTGAAATCGCATAGTGAAACCTTTGTTTATGCAGCCAAACCGAGCATAAGAAAGTACTGATGCCTGTTTGCACTGCATAAAAAGACCAAAAAACATTTCTAACTGTTTTTACTATGATGGTAGAAAAAGATCAATTCATATTAGTAAAAACATAGTATGAGGACAAAAAGGTGGGCTGCTTTCTGGTCCAGTCCTTAGGTCAATCCAACATAAAGGTGATATTTCTTTAAACTGTTTTTGTCTGATATTTTTTTCCAATCCAGTGGATATGAGGGCCGAGATTCAATTGGGATCGCACTATTTTCTTCCATTTCGAAAACAAGTGTCTGTTATTGTTCTGCGAGGAAGTAGTTTTCCGTAAAGCATTCATGCGAAAGATTTGTTGGAGTAGTAAGGCAACCGTGATTGAAACATTTTTCATGAATCGTGGATAACTTGTTGACTTACTTATGTCAAAAACCTTTTCACTGCGGAAACCAGATATCTACGTAAAATAGTTCCGTGATCATACAACGGAAACCGGATAAATTCGCGGGACTTGTATCAGGCACGAACTCCGACGCATTGTTTTCCGAATCAATGTATGCTTTCATCAGATCGAGTTGCTGCAACAGAAACGTTTCAATGTGATCTGAGCCTGCAAGTATTTTGGTTTTCGGGGAAATAATAAAGTGTATTTTAAACTTATAATTTTTGTTATTCCATATTTTTATGAAATAAAATTAACATAACATCGGAAAATATGGCTCGCAAACCTAAACAATTGAACAACAGAAACTCATGAACTTGAAATGAAAAGTGACAGTAATGATGAATTTAAACTAAGTGAATCTAGTAAATTTTTATACAGTGCTTTCGTAAAGTACCGAATGAAATAATTTTCAGGCAAACTTTCCATTTCTGAGGAATCTCCTGAAACTGGTCGTTTTTTAATCTCAATTTGCCACATATATAGGGAAAATTAAATATACAGGGTGATCCACGTTTGAAAAAAATGATGTCCGCGACACTCTTTTCAAATGGAACACCTAATATATTATCCGATTTTTGGAATCTCCATGAAAAACTGATTTCAAAAATATATCACACATAGAGTTTGTATACAGTGCGTCCGTTGAATTCAGTGCTCTCGTAAAGTAGTGGATACATTCGTAAAAAATAACGCTCGGAGCTGTCGAATTTTATTTTCATTTGGGCATTCTTTCAAATTGAATTATTACATACAGAATGATTCGTGTAGGAAAAATGAAGTACTCGGTATTTTTTATGGCAATTCCATTTTTTATTTCGGGATGTGGAAAAATGATTATGAGTATAGGTTAAATGAAAATAAAATGAGAAAACTATTTTGAAATATGAAAATACTAAATATAATGGCAATGATAGCTTCAAAAAACGACCAATTTAAATGTTCAGATTGTGCACCGTCTGCTATCTGACAGACGATGAATACATTTTTTTTGAACATTGTGAATAACGTCAAGAGGTATACATTGTATCTCGTGCTCTGCTTTTCCAAGAATTTTATGGATTGCAGACGCTGCCATATTGAAATCAGAAGCCAATTGGAGTGTTGTTTGATGATTTCCATGCACTGCCAACACAACATTGAGCTGATCGTCTCCTGGTGGTATTCACGGTATTTTGACTCAAAATTGGTCACCGTGCTTTGGTTGCCGATCAAGATGAGTTGCATTAGAAAATTCAACTAATAGTTTCAATTCTTTCTCGTTCATTTGATTAAATAATTTTCCATTAAACGAAGTAGAGAAATGTATCGACTAACGATGAGATATGTTATTCTTTGAAAGAATAACTTCAAAAAACTATTCAGCAATAAAAACAACATTCTGGTCGATATGGCTACTGTCAATTAATGGGTATAGTCAGAAAGCAAGCGGTGCACAACTTGAAAATTTAATTTGATCGTTGTTTGAAGCTATCATTTCCATCAAATTCAGTATTTTAATATTTCAAAATAGTTTTTCTTATTTTATTTTCATTTCACCCATACTCATTCCGTAATGAAAAATGGAGTTGCTATTGAAAAAATACCGATGACGTCATCCCTCCTACACGAATAATTCTGAATGTATCAATTAAATTCGAAAGAATGCCCACATGAACTTAAAATTCTACGGCTCCGAGCGTTCTTTCCAAAAATTACTCCTCTAATTTTTTACGAATTCATCCACTATTTTACGAGAGCACTGAATTGAACGGACGCACTGTATGTATCTGTAATATATTTTTGAGATCAGCTTTCCATGGAAATTCCAAAAATTTTAACATTTAATTTGATCGTTGTTTGAAGCTACCATAGCCATCAAATTCAGTATTTTCATATTTTAAAATAGTTTTTCTTATTTTATTTTCAGTTCACCCATACTCATAATCACCTTCTCACATTCCGTAATGAAAAATGAAGTTGCCATTAAAAAATACCGATGACATCATGTCTCCTAGACGAATCATTCTGAATGTATCAATTAAATTTGAAAGAATGCCCACATGAAATAAAAATTCTACGGCGTCGAGCGTTCTTTCCACTACTTTACGAGAGCACTGAGTTTAACGGACGCACTGTATACAAACCTTCAAACTCCATGTTTTGCCATATTCTTTATATAATTTTTTATGTACCAATGGTATCGGGTAGATGTTTACATACTCATCTATTGATACACACAATGCATACAAACTTCTATGTCATACTAGTTTGTGATAGCATCAAAAATATAAAAATCAATAGAATTCGAAAATTTTATTTGATTTTATTTCCATTTTATCACATTGTTGCTGGAAAAATGCTTTACTTACACATAAGAGAAACAAATTCTGCTAGCTGTCAAACTTAGGGAGTCAAAATGAGGGAAATTTTGGAAATTTCTGACGAAATTGCAAGAAAGCAACACAAAACTTGCTTCAGAAACTAGATACCCTGATAATGAGACATGAATCAACGTTTACTGCAGGTAATCTAAAACTATTACCGAATCCTCCAAGAATTGCCAGTTTTATGTGAATTCAACCAAAGAATGTTCAGTGGATATACACAATACTTCGATTCAATATTTTGCAGTTTTATCAATGAATCTTATTGATAAGTTATTCTAAAAATGTTTTCTGTGTGATCTGTGTGGGCCATAAAGTACACTGTATGGCACGCGCGGGAATAAAGTACACAGAAAATCACAATAATGGATAAGTAGGACATAAAATAATTTATATTATTTATGTTTCTCGAAAAACTGATGTCATGGTAACAAGGCGAAAACCACTCCTTGAATTCAATGTTTTTTTACTAAAACGAATAATATATCCCACTTCCTTTTGTAATCACTATCTGGCGTTCAAGTTCTAACAATGCTCTGATTACTTTCTTCATAAAGTGAAATATCATTCATCTCTTTCGATTAAAAACATTGCCTGTTATTAATACATCATCCATGGAGTATTCATTGAGCAGTGAATCGCAGAATCTCCAACATATGAGCTTCATGTACCCCATTCTCCTTTGTAGATATTTGGGCTCATCTATGTGACCATCACTCATTAGGAACTCAACTTTTGTTCTGATACCTCCATCTATTCTAAAATAAGAGGGCTGCGGACCCTTCCTGGTGGCACATATTCTATTTGAGGTTTTCAGTTGCTCACATCCTAAGCTTCTCAAACATAATATATATTCAAGCATGCGTATATACATCCATTGTTGAACAGGAAAGTACAGATACAGATGTTCCTGTCATATCACTGCACCATGATATGTTGTATTGGATTGTGAACGAAAAAAAAAAAGAATCGTATGAATTCAACGTGTTTATGGAAATTGGAAATAAAAAAAATATTTGTTATAAATATTTTTTTTCCTACGTAACCTTTTGATTTAGGGGACACATTATCTTCTAGAAACACTTCATGATACCAACATAATTCCTCACTGGAGACGATGAGGTGGGTCAAATAATTCTTCGAATATATGACAATATCTTGATTTTCAACTTGGAATTTTCCATCATCGAAAAAATCATCTTTTGAAGGGAATTTTAATTTTGATTCACCTCTCAGATTCAGGTGATTTCACATCCGATTCGACAAACAATTTATCCACATTTCCGAAGAGATTCACAAAAATAGTAATCCAATTGAAATAAAGGATATTGATTCTACCAGCTGGTTAATATTTATTGATTCAACTTCTCTATTAGAAGTAAGTTTCTGGAACTCCGATTACTCCATATGTACATTGTACAAAGTTATAATCCATGCTTTTCTGATAATTAGGTTATGATTTGATTCAAGAAGACTAGAGTTGAAGAAGTTGGTTATTTTATTTAACAATATGAATGAACATGCAAATTTTTATTTCCAGATTTTTGTGATTATGGTGCGATCCGATTCAAAATTGGAATTCGGGGGTTTTCGAGGTCAAAGATTATGATTCACAAATTCGAAATGGCGGACGAGTTTTGTAATTATGGCCCGATTCGATTCAGAATTGATTGGTATGTCGGGGTTTTTGGGGTCGGAGATTATGTATTTTGTCGAAGAATGATGATTTTCAGTTGAAATTCTTGAATTGAAGATGGCAACTCCAAGAAGGCGGATGAGTTATTCTCTAGATGTTCTCCTGATTGTTGTGGACTAGGAAGCTCGAAACTTACAGAAAAAAGGACCTATAATAACGATGATTCAACAAAAATTCATAGATTAAGGCGAACTTGAATACTCAAAAGCACAAAATTAAATAATCAATTTAAAACCTTTTCAAAGACAAGCTTTTGTTCAAATGCACTAAAAAATTTAAAAAAAAGTTGAGAGGTGTCAAGGGACACCCGGATGGAACGAACTTCCTTTCGAT
The DNA here is from genome assembly GCA_018342105.1 of Gonioctena quinquepunctata. NCBI lineage: Eukaryota > Metazoa > Arthropoda > Insecta > Coleoptera > Chrysomelidae > Gonioctena > Gonioctena quinquepunctata. The sequence continues at coordinate 63,581 of JAFIRS010003211.1, read as the reverse complement.
TGATTAGTGAAGGAATTGTAATAGATTTTTTTTTTTTTGAGTTATAATAATATTGTTTTTATTATTAACGAATATAATGTAATATAAACTTAATCAGTAGGCTCAATTTTAGTACATACGCATTGATATTGTAATATTAAAATATTTGCTTTTGAATTTATTGTAGTTATAACGCGTACACTTGCTAAACACACAATAATGGAGAGATTATAACGCGTATGACTTGGTTAGCACAATAGTAAAGAGAGGTTATAATGCGTACTTGCTAAAAATACATAAGCATTTATTATTGTCTGTATAAAATATCTACTCACCCAACTCCATCAGCAATATCCGGAACTTGTGCAGAAACCCTGTCAGGATTCATTATTGTTGTTCGATCAAGTTTCTATTTATGTTTAAGTGCTACCCAGTACCTACCACATTGTACTTGAACGTTATCTTGTCTCTTTCTCCTCATGCTCCAACCCTTACTGGCTTGGCTATCACATAGCAACAAAAAGTCAGGTTTTGAGGAACCGTCAAAAAAAAAACACATTGTTTTCTTACGCTGTATATTGTCTTTACCTAATACAAGTGTCAATACGTGAAGTAGTGTTTATTTTACAACAAAATACCTACAAAACTCAGTTTAACTCAATAACGCACATGGTCCTTCGAGCCGGATGTAACAAAAGCAGTTTTTGGGTCGGAATACAATCATCAAGGGACATCAAAGTAATTCAAACATAACGGCGTGCTACAGAGTGGGAGCTGATCAAGGGGCAGCTGCCATAAAAAGCATCATCGGGGGATCGCACAGTCGATCGATATACACAACGGCGAATCGGAAGGTGGACAGCGGCGGCAGCGTGGGAATCAAACGGCGCAAGGAGTTGGCGCGCAGTTGGACAACGTGGCCATAGAATCAAGCGACATCAGCGATCCACGTGCACCTACAAGTACGTGAACGGCACGATTGGGTCGGAAATTCCTGGTAGAAGCAGAGTAGCGAACAGTAAATGCAAAAGCACGGAAGGGCTAGAGGAATAAGTAAAGTGAGTACATTTCTCCTCTCCTTCTCAATCCTTTCCATCCATTGAACTGGCTCTGTCTGTGTTATTTCCTTTTTTATAAATTCGCGTTTGGGGATATCAATACCTATTGTTGCAATGGCGGAAGAAAAAAATGAATTAATTCGAAAACGGGGTATTGTGAAGGGACGGCTAACAAGATTCGAGTCGTTCGTTTCATCGGCTTCAGGGGATAGGTTAGATCAGTTGCGGGCGCGCCTAGAAAAGTGTAGAGAGTGTTGGACTGAGTTTGACGCTTTACAAACTGACATAGAAAAATTGGATAATTCACAGGGGCAACTCGAAGAGAGAGAATCTTTTGAAGATACTTATTTTAAACTGATTTCTCTGGCGGAAGCTAAACTCAATGCGAGCACTTCGTCCTTAAACAACAATCCAGGTGGTAGTCAAAGCGTTGACCACAGAACACAGCTTGTAGACAGAAACGTTAAATTGCCAATCATGGAAATTCCATCATTTTATGGGTCGTACAAGGAATGGTTAGAATTCCATGACACTTTCAATGCTTTGATTCATACGAATAGTAATTTATCGGGAATACAAAAATTTTACTATTTAAAAAACTCGCTAAAGGGGGATGCAGCAGAAGTAATTCGTGCTTTGGAGGTCTCAGAACAAAATTACGTGGAAGCTTGGAAATTATTAAAAGATCGGTTCGAGAACAAAAAACTAATAGCTTTGAGCCACATAGATTCCATGTATAATTTCCCACAAATATATAAGGAATCATTCGCTCAATCGAGAAAGCTTTTAGATGTAATGAAAAGAGATATTAGGTCTTTAAAATCATTAGGTCAGCCAACCGAGTCATGGGACACTCTCTTAATCTACGTTTTAGAAAATAAACTGGATTCAATCACAAAAAGGGAGTGGCAAAAAAATGTTCCCAGTAATAAATTCGCTACTATGATTGAATTTCAAGGGTTTTTGGAAAAAAGGTGTCAACTTTTAGAGGCAATGGATTCCAACAGAACTGGCAGTAAAACCGCAGATTGGAAGGGTAAATCAGACAGACAAAATGGGTCAAGATCTTTTGTGGCGGTCACGAAGCCATGCGTCATCTGTAAAGAAAATCATTTTTTGTTTGCATGTAAGAAATTCCAAAATTTAGCAGTGTCAGCTAGACGGGATGAAGTAAAAAAATCAGGAGCTTGTTGGAATTGCTTAAAATACGGACATCGAGTGGATAGCTGCACATTAGGGGGTTGCAAACAATGCGGAAAGAAACATAATACAATGCTACATCATAGTGAACAAACACAATCTAGGTTAGTGAATACAGTAACGGGTTCTCAGGGAGGGGTCAGTCCTTCGGAAGAATCTGCGGGAACACAAAAAACAGTTCAAAACTACCAGTGTATTGCAAACACATTGTCGGCAGAAATTCTGTTATCTACGGCTTTAGTATACATTGTTGATAGTTCTGGTAACTTGCAAGAATGTCGAACGTTATTAGATTCAGGGTCACAATCTAATTTTATGTCAAGAGAGCTTTGGAAAAGGTTACATCTTCCAACAAAAAAAATCAGCATTCCAGTGGTGGGTATCGGGCAAGGTATAACGAACATTACACATTCAGTTGATGCGGTCGTTCATTCCAAATTTAACAATTTTAAATTTGAGTCACGCTTTCTAATAATTGACAAAATTTCGGAAGATTTGCCATCAATAAATATCGAATTGAATAAATTGGTCATTCCCGAGAACATTCCATTGGCGGATATCACATTTGATAAGGCCAACAAGGTAGTTCAAAAAACAAAATTGGGTTGGGTTGTTTCAGGTCCTGTATTGGGTAATCGTAAGGTAAAAAATAATATAACATGTAATTTTTCATCTAATATCGAGTCCAATATACAAATACAAGAGCAACTCGAGAAATTTTGGGAAATAGAGGAATGTCATAAGAAAAAACCTCTTTCTGAGGAAGAGCAGCTATGTGAAAAAATATTTCAAGAAACAACAAGACGAAATGAAAACGGAAGATTCATTGTTCATTTGCCCTTGCGTGAAAATATATCTGAATTGGGAGATTCATTCAACACGGCATTAAAAAGATTTCAGCAACTTGAAAAACGGTTAGACAGGGATGAAAAAACGAAAACCCAATATCATGAATTTATTAGGGAATATATCGACTTGGGTCATATGACAAAATTCGGAACATCAGAGGAGTTAGGTGAATTGCGGGATGTTGATCACCCAATCTACTATTTACCTCACCACGGAGTATTCAAGGAAACATCATCAACAACTAAATGCAGGGTAGTATTTGATGGTTCCGCGACTACGGATACGGGTTTATCTTTAAACAATGTTTTGATGATTGGGCCGAAACTGCAGGAGAATCTTTTTAATATTTTATTGCGTTTTCGAAGATATGAAGTCGTTTTAGCAGGGGATGTGGAAAAAATGTACCGCCAGGTAAATATCACGGATGAACACAGGGACTTGCAAAGAATTTTATGGAGATTTTCTTGCGATCAACCAATTGAAGTTTATCAACTAAACACGATCACGTATGAGACGGCACCGGCATCATTTTTGGCAGTAAAATGTTTGCAACAGCTAGGCTGGGATAATACTGAAACTTGTCCTATAGCTAGTCAAACAATATTACGCGATTTTTACATGGATGATTTATTGGTTAGCACGAAGACAGTAGTTGAAGCAAAAATTCTCAAAGATCAAGTTAGTCACATTCTTAAAACAGCTGGATTCATTTTGAGGAAATGGATTTCAAATCGAGCTGAGGTCTTAGTTGGTGATAGGGACAATTCAGAAATTGAGCATTATCTGTCAGATGACACGACAACAAAGGCGTTAGGGTTATTATGGAATTCGGATCGGGATATTTTACAATATAAAATACAAATCGATATGACACAAACAAGAGTAACGAAACGAACAATTTTGTCTATTACTTCACAAATATTTGACCCTCTAGGGTTGGTGGGTCCTGCTGTCATAAGGGCTAAACTCATTATGCAAGAGATTTGGAAATTGAGAGTGGGTTGGGATGAATCTCTTCCACTTCATATTCACACATCTTGGCTAAAATTCAAACAACAAATCAAATCGTTAGAATCACTGGAAATATCCAGGCAAACGATTTGTCCTCATTCACGTAAAATTCAATTACACTGCTTTTCGGACGCCTCTGAAAGAGCCTATGGCTCAGCAATTTACATAAGATCGACAGATCAAAATAACTGTCATCAAGTTCGGTTGATTTGTGCAAAATCAAGGGTTGCTCCGGTTAAAACAATAAATCTTCCAAGGCTTGAGCTTTGCGCGGCTTTACTAACAGCAAAATTAGCAAGAGAGGTACTAGACTCCTTACAGGTAGTATTCGATACGGTTCAATTTTGGAGTGATTCTACCATTGTACTAGCATGGCTGAGCGCGGAGCCATGTCATTGGCAAACTTTCGTGGCGAACCGAACCGCGGAAATTCAGCGATTAACTAAAGGTCATCAATGGAAGCACGTTGTGTCTCAAGACAACCCAGCTGATATTATATCGAGAGGAGTGGATTCTGGCACCTTGAAATCTTGTACCTTGTGGTGGGATGGGCCGAAATGGTTGAGCTACGACGAGAAAAGCTGGCCAATCTCTAGGTATTAGGGTCCTGAAAACATTCCCGAAAGTAGAGTACTTCACCATACGTTTAGTTCTCACATCATAACGGATATATTCCAAAGATGTTCGAGTCTTAACAGGCTGCAGAGGGTTACAGCATTTTGCTTAAGATTCATCAAGAATTGCAAATCAAATTCATCAACAAGATCTTTGGGGCAATTAACGATCGAAGAAATGCAAAATTCTTTAACGGTTTTGATTCGGTTAGCTCAGGTCCAAGATTTCAGCAAGGAAATACACGCTTTGCAAAAATGCAAACCATTGTCTAGTGCTAGCAAACTTATATCTTTCAATCCATTTTTGGATGACAAGGGACTCATTAGGGTGGGTGGTCGTTTACGGAAGGCGGATATTCCTTACGATCAGAGGCATCCGATTTTGTTACCCAGCAACCACATTTTAACAAAGCTCATTATTTTATACGAACATCACAAAAATCTACATTCTGGACCGCAAGCATTACTTGCTATAATTCGTTTGAAATATTGGCCGCTATCTGGGCGAAGTACTATTCGAAATGTTTTGCGCGGGTGTTTAATATGCTTCAGAGTCAAGCCTGCAGTTTTCAAACATTTAATGGGAGATCTTCCTAGATCTCGCATAACTCCTAGTCGGCCTTTCACCAACTGTGGAGTTGACTATGCTGGTCCTTTCGGTATCAAGGTAGGCAAATTAAGGGGACATAAAATAATCAAGGGTTATTTATGCGTTTTTGTCTGCTTTGCCACCAAAGCAGTCCACCTGGAACTGGTCAGCGATTTGACTACAGAAGCTTTCCTGAATTGTTTCAAAAGATTTATCGCTCGTCGTGGTCTTTGTCAAAACATATATTCCGATAATGGGACAAATTTTGTGGGTGCTCGCAATGAGTTACAAGAATTCTTCACATTTTTTCAAAATTCATCAACTCAATCAGCATTTTTAGAACACTTCACTCAAATATCCATTACTTGGCATTTTATACCAGCCCATTCTCCACACTTCGGCGGCTTATGGGAGTCAGCCGTTAAATCTGCAAAATATCATCTTAAACGATTAGTCGGTAATAATAATTTAACGTATGACGAATTGAACACTGTTGTAACACAGGTCGAGTCATGTTTAAATTCCCGTCCTCTTATTCCCTTATCCGAGGATCCCGATGATTTAAATGTACTCACTCCTGGACATTTCTTAATTGGATCATCCCTGGTGGCCGCGCCTCAAGAGGACTTGAACACACTGAAAACGAGTAAACTAAAGAGATACCACCAATTGACTCAAATGATGCAGCACTTCTGGAATTCATGGTCCAAGGACTATTTGTGTCAACTTCAACGGAGGAGCAAATGGCAAGCATCTACACCCAACTATGTTATCCAACCAGGAACAATGGTCGTTATCAAGGATGACAATCTACCGCCACTTAAATGGCAACTAGGTCGAGTTGTTCAAGTGCATCCTGGAGAAGATGGTGTGGTGCGCGTAGTGTCTGTTTTGACTTCAAGGGGTATTTTCAAAAGGGCTTCGGTGAAGTTATGTGTTTTACCGATAGAGACTAGTATGGACTAGCAGTTGAAGATATGAACTCATATTTATTTTCATTTTTTAAACATTTAAGTTGCTATTTTACTTTAACTTCAGTTTCATATGGTTGAAAGCTGGACACTTTCAAGGGGGCGGCATGTTCGATCAAGTTTCTATTTATGTTTAAGTGCTACCCAGTACCTACCACATTGTACTTGAACGTTATCTTGTCTCTTTCTCCTCATGCTCCAACCCTTACTGGCTTGGCTATCACATAGCAACAAAAAGTCAGGTTTTGAGGAACCGTCAAAAAAAAACACATTGTTTTCTTACGCTGTATATTGTCTTTACCTAATACAAGTGTCAATACGTGAAGTAGTGTTTATTTTACAACAAAATACCTACAAAACTCAGTTTAACTCAATAACGCACAATTGTTATTATTTTTTATTATTCATTATGTACAAAAAACCTGTAAGTATACACTCAACAAAAATAATCGTCGCAACACCACACTGTTCAATGCGAAATAGAAAGACGAAACGAAAATAACTGGCTTGCATTCAACGAGAGAGAGAGAGAGAGAGAGAGAGAGAAAGACAGACAGAGAAACACGAGCACGCCGCACAGCTTACAGCAAAAAGTCTCATTACAACTTTTGGTCTTAATTTATTCCGTCTAGCCCCCTTTCGCAACGCGCGATAAGGAACTTCGTTCCAATAATTGCTTTGGATGTGTGACGTAAGTTACTCCGTCAGTTAAAGATTCAGAAGCTTGTCGCCTTTGTATTCGAATTGGATATTTTGCGCGACAATTTGGATCTATAACTCACGGAATAACCTACGTCACACATCCAAAGCAATTATTTTTTACTTTTTAGTGCATTTGAATGCCTTCAATTTTTTTTTTATTGGACAATTTGTTTTGGTTGATATTTTCCGCTACAGATAGTATAGTGCATTCAAGTTTTCCATGTATCTCTGATGAATTTCAGTGCATTTATACACACTTGATTATACCTATTATGATTCATGATTCACAATTAAGAGAAGGTAATATCCTTGTTTTTTTCTGAAAACAATAATGCATGTCAACTCTTTAAGAAGCAGAAACAGCTACGGAAAAATGCAATGATAGTCAATTGAAATGGTTGTAACTAAATGAAGAATTGCAGTTTCGCTTCATAACTTCTGAACATAAATGGGGAAAAGTATTGTGATCGTTGAAAATTAGTCTCAAGATTTTCGTAAAAAATAGATTGTTCACCCTTTACAGAACCTGAAATATCCAACTGTGTGTGTTTGTGTGCGCATTTCAAAGCCGATCTTACTCAAAAGTCATAAAGAGGAGTTTTGATAAATCATCAATTTTTTTTTCAGGTTTTTGGAAATCCGGAAATGTGGCATTGTTATAAGAAGATTCTACTGAACTTCAGAATATTTCATTGTTCTTGATATTTGTGTATATCAATCCAACATCAAGAAGTATTGTGTTTTCATATGCCAGTTTTCCGAGTTATCAACTATTGATTTTCGAAATATCACGTGAATCTATTCAGGGTGTTCCTCAATAACATACTAATGTTAAAGAAGGTTATTTCCAGGTATATTTTGAAAAAATAACTCCATGTGAACATTTGTCCTGAATGTCTTAACTTTTGAACTGTAGGGTGCTAAAGTTTTAAGAAAAAAATATTTCTTTTATGATAACTTTGCTATGACCCCAGATATTTTGTTGGAACGTAGTACGCATGTCCTATTATCAGGAGGAGTTTCCTGCTGGAAAACATAATTTTTCTATTCTTGCCAGTGGCGTTCGTGAACTGAATCACTTTAAGAGAAAAGTGATACGCCGCTGCTTTTTTCGAAGTAAAATTTATATTTTTGAAATCCTCATCATTTTTCAGCAAATCTGGTCTTCAGTTTTGTTTCCTTTTGACGTAGGGTTTTTGTATAAAAAAATTAAATCAATTCATTTGCACGTTGTTATGAAATTGGGAATTATGAAGGATTAAGAACGTATCTAGTAGGTAAGAAGCAGATTTGTTTTGTAAACATAAACAGTTTTCACAGTTGTCTACCTAGTCAGGTTGTCACGTATTGAAGTCATCAAAACTAACAATATTATTGGAACAACATTGTTCATTTTCCGAATTTGCAGATATGCATTACATGTATGGGCTTGCTGATGGTAACGCACTGGAAGTCAGGCGGTTGTATGAAGACCGCTTTCCAAATCGAAATATTCCGGATGCACGAACATTTTCAAACATTCATAGAAGGTTTTGGGAAAAGGAAAGTTTCGAACCAGACAATCGTCCAGAAGGAGTACAAAGTACTGGCAGAACACCAGAAATTGAGGTAGCGGTTTTGAATTCAATTGAGGAAGATCCCGGAATAGGTACACAGAAAATTGGGAACAATTTGGATATATCACATATTCTTGTTTGGAAAATTCTCCATGACTTTTTATTATATCTTTACCATATCCAACGGGTTCAGGCGCAACTCTCGCGAATTTCCATTGCGGATGAACTTTTGCCAATGGTTTCTTCAAAAAGTGTATGAAATTCCATTATTTGATACTGAAATTTGATTCACCGATAAAGCCAATTTTTACCAGAAACGCCATCCAAAACTTTCACAATAATCATTTTTGGGCTCAAGAAAACCCGCATGCAATCTTGGAATCCCGACACCCGTAGCAGTTTTCCGTTAACGTGTGGGCTGGAATATGTGGTGATTATTCAATTGGACCCAATTTTCTTCATGCGATGTTGAATGGGTTTAATTACCGGCAGATTTTCGAAGAAGAATTGCCAGCTTTGATGGAAAATGTTTCCATTTCAGTGAGAAATCGACTGTGGTTTATGCACGACGGGGAGCCAGCGCACTTCAGTACTCTGGGGCGCGAATATTTGAACCAAAATTGGCCACCTAGGTCCCTGGACCTCAACAGTTTCGATTAACTCAGATAGGCTTATCTTAAAACATTGGTTTACAGCACACCAATTCATACTGAAGAGAAGTTGGAGAAACTCATCATAGTTTCTCGCGAAACTATTAGAAACAGCCCTGGCATTTTCCAAAGAGTACATGAGTCCTTGCATATTTGAAGGTTCACAAACTGATCATCTGATTCAATTTATTATTTTGTGCATTCAGGGTAATTTTTTGTTAGTATTCCAAAATTCATTTAGATAACTTCAATTCCTTGATTTTACTGTTTGAAAGTTATTGTCTTAAATACATTTTTGTTTAAAGTTACATAAATATTTTTTTTTCGTTAGTGGTCAATCGAGTAGCAAATCAGGACACCAAATTTGCTCAGAAAGAAATGAAGATTCAAAAAAAAAATTACTTCATGAAGAAGCAGTGGCGTATCATTTTTCTCTTCAAAATGATTCAGTGCAAATACCGCACGAACGCCACAGGCAAGGATTAAGAATTATAATTTGTGAAAAATTTCATGTTATTCCATGCAGTAGAATGCAATGTTCCAATAAAATTCTTAGTCATACCCCACATTGTTCATTTTACTCTCAATCAGCGGAGGTAGATGTTTCGAACCTATCCATCATCAGCCAAAAAAAACGGAGAGCAACATTTTGAAAAGGAGAGGGTGAAATCAAATTACAGATTCCTATAAAGAAAAAAAAAAATTCAGGCCAATTTAACTTTGTTATTTTTATGGGATTCGAAAGAAGAATATGGTTGAATGTTTAAAGTATTATGAAAAATGATGAAAGTCTTCCATATTCGTTGTGGCGAGGATCACACCTGATATAAAAATATAACACACAAGTACAAATACAATAATAAAAACATAAGGGCTCATCGGATATTGTTTATTAATAACCTGATATTCGACATGCCTTTATGTTTTCATTATTGTTTTTGTACTTGTAGGTTATAATTTCATATGAGTGTGTTCTTCGCCACAACAAATATGGAATTCTTTTATAATTTTTAATAATATTTCAAACATTTTACCCTAGTCTACTTTCGAATCCCATGTGAGTAACAAACTAATATTTGGTTAATTTTTTTATTTTTATATGAATGTGTGCATTGACCCAGTAAACCAAAATATGTGTCTGAAACACTTTTGAAACAACTAATTTTTCATTTGGAATGTTTCTTCTTTTGACTCAGATACATTTGTGAAACATACCAGACACCAGAAATGACCTACGTATGAAACGTTTCACTGAAACGTTTCAATAAAAATGTTCCTGGAACATATTTTAACTGTGTTTGAATACATTCAGATTCATTTCACAGGCAATTTTTCAGGAGGAACACAAATAAAACATAAAATAACTGCTCATAATTCATTTTGAAATATTTCACGTGCAATGTTCCAAAAAAAACATGAGGAACATATTATTATATAACTGTATAATATGTTATCGAACATTCATGAAACATTTCACATAATTCATGAAAAGTAGGTAGGTTAAGCCAGGATTTACATAAATGAATCTTATGCAATAGTTGGTCTTTGAAATAGATATTGGCTTTTCCTGTTTGTTACAATAACACTTACTGATAACTATAATATTTGGGGATTTCAATGTTTTCAGAATCCGTTTTTGCATCAGTGATAATCATGTTAATTGACATTGTTCCTGAAAATGAATAAAACAAGGTCTGATCAAATTATTTTTATTCTAGTCACTAATATATATATATATATATATATATATATATATATATATATATATATATATATATATATGTATTGTTTCCCAATGTATGTTACAGAAAAATATTTTTTTTCCAGCAAACCATGTATGTTTTTATATTAAAAAAAAATAAATAAAGAATTGAAAATGTCCCCGGCCAGGGACGAAACGTCTTCTCCTACGAACTACTAAAACATTGTTTTCAAAGAATCCAAAACCCAAGAAAACCTTCCCAATAAAAATATCTCAAAAAGGATTCAAGAATCGAACAAAACTTATATATATATATATATATATATATATATATATATATATATATATATATATATATATATATATATATATATAAAATGGAAGGAATTGAATGGACATAGCCCTCAAAGAAAAGTGCTAACCGTAGACACGTGTTTCGGGCTCTCGGCCCTCATCAGTACGGTGGAGAAGTGCAAGGATGAACAACACTTGGTAGAAAACGACAAATCAACGGAGTCAACAAACAGAAGCCAGCTGCTCATTTGTGATGAGGGCCGAGAGCCCGAAACACGTGTCTACGGTTAGCACTTTTCTTTGAGGGCTATGTCCATTCAATTCCTTCCATTTTGTTTTTAACAGTCCCCTCGATATTACTCTCACATATATATATATATATATATATATAAATATATATATATATATATATATATATATATATATATATATATATATATATATATATATATATATATTTTTTCCTCAATTTCTTGGAATTAAGGTCTGATTCAGTCTATTCATATAATTTGTCATCGTACGGACGTTATTGTGTGTGTCATCCACAATAACGTCCGTACGATGCGAACGCACAATTCAAATAATATAATTTTTTAACCTGAAGATAACAAATACCATGTCGAAACGTAGTTAAGAGAAATTATATGAATAGACTGAATCAGACCTTCATTCCAAGAAATTGAAGAAAATATATATGTGGAAATAAAGGAAAAAAAAAAATATATATATATATATATATTTATATATTATATATATATAATTATATATATTTATATATATATATATATATATATATATATATATATATATATATATATATATATATATATATATATATAGATTATACTTATAAAAAATGTAGTTAACATTATAGGGCTAGAGGTGGATTGTTATCTACAGTTTCCCTTTTGAACCTTAGAGTTGCCATTCGAAATCAGGTAGTAGTGTGTTTTTCGAATTCCGTGTCAGACATACAAGGAAATCGCTTTCGTGCAGCATCTGAAAAACAATTTCAAGTGAACACCATTTTGAATTAATTAATCTAAATATTGTTTTTGCAAAAAAGCTATATCTCTTGACATCGAAAGAAGGCAACATTGAAATAAATACTTCCATCTGGTTATTCGGAAGCCTCCATATTTTCTAATCATTGGAGAACCATGCACCTTTCAGAGTTGATATACCTTACTATCAAATTATTAAGGAGATATAGTTATTTTTTCATACCACGAACATTTTCTTGTTGAAAAACTTTTTCATTAGGCCTCTTCTGATCAGGTCATTGGAGAAAATACAGTCTTATCATTTTCCTCAAATGTCTTATTGTTTTCAAAATTCTTTTCCTATCCATATTTATTGTAATAATAACCATTACATACATAAAGCTGAAAAGCAATGTTTTAATTAATACATAAAAAATTATTCGGAATGTCAGCGTTGCAGTTCTTCTGATTTTTCTGTTTTCCATTGAATTCAGTATTTTCTATGAAACAATGTTGAAGACAATTAGCAAGTGCTTGCAGGCAGCATGCACCAAATCAACAATTCACCAATGTAAATTATTATTTCATGAATTCAGGATTTAATCGTTTAGATCCGATATACAAGATCTGTTTTCGAAAGTTAGTATGTTTGAACCAGACAGATGAGAAAGACTCTTAAAGAAACTACTAAAATAGTAGACGCCATAACTTAACCTCCAAAATGAGTTGCCTGAAATAAACAGTTTTATCTACCTGATATTGGCGATTCATTGTAATTTCAATGATTACACATTTAACTCTTCCTTGAAAACGTGTATAACCGTCGACGATAGCAAAGAAATATTTGAAGATGGTCCACAGCATAACAGCAAATACCACTGCTGCTGGGATCTGTGATCATCATTATGGATGGTCGCCCGCAAAACATCAGCGCATGCGCATATAATAAGTAAATTGCATTGATCTTTCATAACTTGAAGTTTATGTTGGAACGTGCGTTCAGAATGTTTTGAATGATTCGATTTAGGGTTCCGTTGACAAGTTTCATACATTTGAAACATTTCAGTCTGTACATTTGGAACATTTTAGACACATTTCCTTGTGAATGTGAAATGCTAGATGTTTATGATATATTTCTGAAACGTACGTTCAGAATGTTTCAAATGATTCGATTTAGGGTTCCGTTGAAACGTTTCATATACATTATGTGTTTACTGGGGATGTCATCCCCTCCTTTTTAAAATGTTGCTTTCCGTATTGTTTTGGCTTATGATGGACCTTTATAGATTCGAAACATGTACCTCCCCTGATTCAAAGGAAAATAAACATTGTGGAGTATGACCTAAAGTTTTCTTGGAATATAAAAAAATATGTTGTACATCAGAAAATGACTTTTGATGCATAGAAGATGCGTACTATGTTCCACACAATTATATAGGATCATACCAAAGTTATCATACAAAAAATCTTAAAACTTTAGCACCCTGTAGTTCAGAAGTTAAGACATTTAAGACACGTTCGTATGAAGTTTTTTTCTCAAAATGGACCCAAAAATAATCTCTTTGAATATAAGCATGTTATTGAGAAACATCCTGTATATATTCGAATGTTCCTTTGTTTGTCACGTGTATGTTCCTATAGCATTCATCCGATCGAGGTGAAACTTTGGTGAGTTTTTGTGCACACTCCCTCGAGGGTTCCTGAATTAGCACCATTTTATAATAGGTGGCGTGCGAGTTGTTTCAGCAAATGTAGGTGTATTCGTGTCATTCGATGCCGTTGATTTGTTCCCTAGGATTCCTCCCGATGGGTGTATCATGTTAGTCCAGAACTCATTATTCCCTTCCAACATATAATGCTCACATAGTTGAAATATTTGCACATTATTAGACTCAGTCCTTTGTCAGAAGTTCTTTCAGTATAATTCAAGAATAAAAAACAGAGTTTCTGACATCTTGCCTTTACAACACGTTGAAGACGGCATGAGATCATGCGGATGCCGCGCTTGTTTTTATACAGGGCAGGCGCTGCATTAATGTGATGCCGCACAACATATCTTCACTCAGACGACATGTATCTCATCGGGTCTTATATTATAATGCTCAATAAATGGTACGTGATCAAGCGCCGGCCTAGCGACCAAGTTATAGGGCCCGGTCCAAGATTCATTGATTGGGATGGTTTTTATAGGCATTAAAGTGAAAAAAATTAGAGGATTTAAAAAAATATTGTCCTCTGAGTGACTTTTTTTGTCTTCTCAACGTTTTAAAATCTATAAACAATCTAGAAAAACAACTTGAAGGGTTTCAAAATTTTTGTAAATTGATTTTTTGGTATCTGTATGACTATGACTGTATTGTAATGCTTGAAGGCCTCCTGAGTGAAATTCTCAGTTCTTTATACCATTTTATCAAATTCGCTTTGGAATTAGAAAACAATAATTTTTTAGCGATCCTGGATTCGCTTAACAAATAAAACAACAAGTTTAATTTTTCCATCAATAAAAATCCCACCAATACCGATCTTGTTATCCCTTCCACCAGATGCCACCTTAATGTACACCAACATGCAGTTTTTAATTCTCCACTCAATAGACTTTTCACCCTTTCGATGTCAGATTACTATTCCAATGAGGTGCTCAATATAGCTCAAATAGCTTTCAATGAGGGCTATTCCCAACACCTCCTGAACAAACTTCATCACCAACACCTTATCAAATCTCTAGGCCATCCTCTTATTTCTTCTCCTTCTGGTTGGTCCAAAAATATCTCATTCACTGTCACAAAAGTTTCTTATGATGTTAGAAACGTTTAGAATGAATACAATAAATAATTTCATCATCTCATTTCACACTTTCCACACCCTATTACAAATATATGTAACACTAAAGATAGCCTTCCCTTACATAACAGGTCGGGATTCGGACTTGATTTATTCTCCGTTTAATAAACAGATTAACTTCGATGGTATAGGTTCCATCAAGTCCCATGTTTTCAATCGATAAAAAAATGCTCCATTTTCCAATTTTCAATTGTGTCATCAGTATACCACCTCTTGAATTTGAATATAACGTTGGTTTCTTCCCAGTCATCCTTCTCAGCTAGATGTCAGCTTCACGCAGAAATATTTTTTTATAAAATATCTACTTATGTTTCAAATCCCCTCTTCCAAAACTCACGTACAGGCATCGTATGTTCAATTACAACAAATCAACAAATCGTCTTGTCAATATTCATCAGATGTTTCTTATCGTCATTCATACACTGAAGGAAACGTTGTTTTATTGTTAATAAAAAGGTATATTCGAGTAAGATTTGTTAAATATTTCTTGTTTTCAATAAACCTAGTTGAATGTAACCTTGTCATTTGTAAATGTGTCATTGACAAATGAAGTATTCATTTCATGCTAATATCTTCAATAGGTTTTTTGTCACAAACTAATTCGTTATAATCAAACTTTAGGAAGTGGTTCATTGAGTTTTCATTCAATTATTGTTTTTTTTTTAAATAATAGCCGATCGCAATTTGGCATGAATGAATGATTTCTTCAGAGTGAACCACCCATCCATTGCGGTTCGCCACATCATTCTGCGCCTGGCAAGTCCATTTCGTTTTACGATCACCAAGTCCATTTCGTTTTACGATCACTTTTTCGCCATCTTTATTATAGAATATATTGCTGCACTAATCGGCCTTGGATCTTCGATGTAGTTCCAGCATGTGTGAATCAATTGCAGTTAATGTTAAGTGCAATGCATTAATGTTTTTTCGATGCAGTTTTGTGTAATTAATAAATTTAAATTTTTCTGTTAATGGAGGATTATTGGAATGTTAATGGAGAATTCTAAGGAATGTTTTCTGACATGACTCTGTGGTCACCTTCAGAAATATATGGTGAACTTCAATACTTTTATGTAAATATACGGGAAACGTATGATTTGAAAACCTTGTATTGAATCGAAAAGTAATTATATAACACTTATGTCATAGATGACCTGTGTAAATACAAATAAGCGTTTTTAATGGTGAAGGAGAAATTTATCCAACAATGAATAGAATCAAGGTAACTAATACTAATATTATTTAAAAAAACAATTTAAGGAAACTTCTGTGAGTGTACCTGAAGTGACATTCGTTAATATATCAGAAATGTTCATCAAGCCTAAAAATATTATAACCCAACATTGAACTGAATATTTAACAATGGGATTTGTTAACAATTGATAAAATTTATTCAATGTGCACAAACTGTTTTCTCAGTGTACAGTGTACATTTGTCCGTATTGAGTACACGTAATCCGATATGTCTTTGTGTTTGTCTTTTGCTTTTTATTTCAATTGTGACCCTCGTCATACCAAACATGAAAGGCTTTCAACGTTTTTGAAAATATTTTTAACTTTTGAAAATGTTCTATATTCAAATTCCATGTGAGTAGCAAACTCATATTTTTCTGAAATTTTGTTTGATGTGTTATGTCCATACATTGATGTAGCCCTTTTTTGTAATTTTGTATTCAACTTTTTCTGATGATGGATCTTTGTGGGTTTGAAACATTAACCATATCTGTTAAAAAGGTGTAATGAACTTTGTGGAGTATTATTAAGAGTTCTTTTAGAACAATCCATTCCACTCCGATTTGAGATACGAATGAACTCCCTTCACAAATTAGTATTTCTTACAGTTTAGCGGCAGTTCGTGGGTGTTTCTACAAAAAATGGGTAACTCAATGTCATCAGTCAATAAAACGATGTATAATTATATTTTGTTTATATTTTATGATTAATTTTAAAACAATTAAAAGCCTTTTATTTGGTCACCCAATTTCAGCTATTCATTTTCAATACAAATTTGTGAAACTTCACAATATATTCTCAAAAAGTCAGTACTTTGGCGTGTCACAACCTCAAAAGCGCGCAATCAAATAGCTGTGTATTGAATATTACCTTTAATACAATAAAACTTAATATTTCACTATAATCTGTAATATATTTGATATTATATAATCACAACATTCATAATTTATTATTCTCACCGTTGTTGTAAAAATAATAAGAAACTTTGCGTTCAGTTTTATTCGTCAGTCCGTTGTGTGTTGTTCGAATCTGAATTCCCCGCTAAATACCGGCGACTCAAATTCAAATCCGCGTTAAATTTCAAGGTTGGTACTGAAGTTAGCTGCAGACCGCGCCATTGTTCGGCCGCCATTACTGTGCCAGTGCTAGAGTTGTGTTTGTCGTGTGAATACGTGCCGATCCAGACAAAATTTCAGTCCTATGGTGAGTTGCTATTTCCTTGTAAATCTGTGTTATATTTCAATTTATACATAGTTAACTTTGATTTGTTAAAATGTAGCTTCTTGATATTCGAAAACATCAAAATAAACGTTAGTTCTAAAGATAACCTCAAATTCATGTTTGTTTCGTCAGTCCGTTGGCGTCAGTCCGTTGTCTGATATTGCGCCAAAGGACTGACGTGTTTCCAGGGTACTGACTTTTTGAGCGTGTCTAAGCATTTTTTTTACTTATTTCAATTCAAAACATCATGACTCCTAAAAAAAAACAAAACATGTCTAACGATAGAGAAGATATATTGAAAAAGAAAAGAGAAGCCGAAAAGGCTCGCTTAGCTAGAATAAAAAACGACCCCATTAAATTAGCTGAATACAAAGAGAAACAAAGGTTGCAATACTTAAAAAAGAAAGAAAATGGACAAAGAAAAAATATTAAAGACATGACGCCACGAGAGCAACGATTAACTAGAAACGAATGGAAAAAATATTCATCAAAGTACAGGCAACAAAAACAACTTTTGAAAAATAATACTGATAATTTTGTACGCCAGAATACTCCTTCAACTACTGACGATGAAGCACAACCAATAGTTGGTGAACTAATACGATCCATTGTGAACGAAGATCGAAGAGCAAATGAAGCAAAAAGGAGAAGTGAAAGACAGAGAAAGTTTAGAAATAAGCAATTAAAAGGGATGAAAGCAATGGTTTCAAAACTAAAAACTAAACTGAACAATCAGCGTCAAAAATATAGAAGAGTCAAAAGGCAGTTGGAAAAAGTTGTAAAATCTGTGGAAAAAACTCCAAAAACCAGAATTGAAGAAATGAGCAAAGATATAACTAAAAAGAAGGAAATAGTGAAGAAAGCCCTTTTCGGAGAAGTTATCAAAATTCAATTAGAGGAAAACTACACTAAAATAAAGAGTCATGAAGATAAAAGAAAGTTCAAACAAGCTATATCCGGAAATGTGGTAGATAAATACAAAAAAAAAAAAAAAAAACGTCAAAGTTAAAGTGCAAAGTCTAGTTCAGCAATTTTTAGAAGATGATTCAAAAGGAAAAAAAACAAATTAAAAAACAGAAAAGATACCTACAGGACACTATGAAAAATCTGCATGAGAAGTTCTTGAAAACCATTCCATTTAAAATGGGCTATTCCCTATTTACCCGACTCCGACCATTTTGGGTGGTTCCCCCTAAACTATCAAACCGTGATACCTGTGCTTGCACGGTCCACGAAAACATGGACCTTCAACTAGCTGCTCTAAAAAAGGCACATATTCTGACAACAGTGAATAATCATCAAAGTATGTTGAAAATGCTTTGTTGCAATCGATATTCTGAAAAATGCCTTGAGAGAACATGTGACTTATGCACAATTCGATAACTCAAAACCGATCTTAATGCAACAGTGGGTGAGTAAAAAAGAGTCCATATTTGATCTGAAAACAAAGAAAGAACGATTTGTAATGAAGTGTAAAAAAGAAACACAGGAAATCTTACCTGCAAATCTCATAAAAAAAATTGAAAATGACATGGCTAAATTTTTCCGGCATTCTTTTAACATAGTACACTAGTATAATGTCATTGAGCAACTGAAAGTCGTTGTGCATATGGATTTTTCAGAAAACTTTTGTACCAAATACAACAAGGAAATACAAAGTTTCCATTTTGGCGGTTCGCGGACCCAAATTTCATTACATACTGTGGTTGTTTACTTGAGAGACTCTACGACTTCACACTGCACTATGTCTTCTAATTTGTCTCATAACGCCGGAGCAATTTGGGCCCACCTAAAACCTGTGCTGACATCACTGCCATCAAACATTCAAAAGATTCACTTTCTCAGCGATGGTCCTGTAACGCAATATAGGAACAAATCCATGTTTTTTGTGTTGGGCTGTAAACTGCAAGACATGTACCCTAATATTGTGCAATATTCCTGGAACTTTCATGAAGCCGGACACGGTAAGGGGGCACCCGATGGTATAGGGGCCACATGCAAGCGAACAGCTGATCAAGTGATTGCTTCAGGAGGTGATATAACTAACTTGACGGAGTTTGCTTCTGTTATCCGCGAGAGATGTCCAGGTATAAAAGTGAAGGTGATTGAAGGCTGTGATATCGAGAAGATGAATACCTTGATTAACGACAAGTCGTCTCAAATGATCGCCTTTAAGGGGACGCTCTTGGTGCATCAGGTGACCGGCTCTGCTTACATTCCCAATCATCTTACAATGAAGTCACTAAGTTGTTTCTGCGACGCTGACGCATGCGATCATTTCAAGCTAGGATCTATTCATTATCAGACAGAGATGGTGGCTGAACATGGTACACGTCTAAATGTTTCTACCGTATTTACAGACTCTAAAGACGATGATATACCACTATCCACTTACGGGAATGACATGGATTACCGTTCCAAATTGAATAGCGATCTATCAACACCTGGAGTTAGCGGTTATTCACAACGAAGTCTTTTTAGAATGTGGTGATTATGTATTGGTAAAATATATAACAAGGAATACAGAATATAGTTATGCAGCAATCTGCTGTTCTGTTGATGATGAAGAGGGTGAATTGAGAGTGACTTTCCTCAAAATTTGTAAACGGAATGGCACTCTATTTCAATTGAATGAAAAAGATGTAGCAGATGTTCCGATGGAACAAGTAGTTAAAAAATTACCTGTACCAAATATCATTACAAAAGGTAATAGAGTGTTTTACCAATTTAGAGAGCAGATTGATGTTTTTGAAAAGTAATTTTTTTTAGTGTTAAACTATTTAAAAGCATTATCTTTATTTTTTGTTGGGAAAAAGATCTCATTTTTATTACTTACCTATAAGGCATATATTAATATTTGTAAGCAACATAACGTTATAAGACATGTCAGAAGGCTGTTTTGGTAACTGTTATTACGTTAATTGATATCTTTAAGGCAGAAAATGTATATTGTTAAGTTAAACTACCTCAAAGTAGTTAAGTAAAATAAAGTTGATAAGAAGCTGCTTCAAAGGCGGAGAAAGTTGTTCCTCATAGTATTACGTAAATATTTTTTTTTAAATGTTACTTAAGTTAATTAAGATTAAAAGTGAGACTCAAAATATGTGCCATTATTAGTTTTCAAGAGATTTCTTCTGAATCTTAATAAATTTCTTACACATCTTATGAAATTGTGCGTTTTATCAGTACTTTGCACCCTCGTCAGTCCCCTGGAAGTCAAATTTGGAAAAATCGAAATATCTCCGCATCCACTTCAAAAAGTGACTGGCCCTATCATAAGCAATATATTCATTAGATTAGCTATCTTATAACGTGAATTTGTAGGAAGTAGATTTAAAAAACTATCATAAACAAAATATCCCGAAAAGTTACCCAACTTTTGTATACTCGCCCTCGTATATTTTCGGTGTAAACTAGCGCGCTTGACAGCATGGAATTGAATTAATTACAAACAGAAACATTTCATTTCGATACATAACAATTGCCGGTTGATATTAAATGATAGATATCACACGCATTTTCTTTGTTTTTTTCGAGTAAAATTGTGATAGTCGACTTTTGCTATCAAATCAATGACACCAATCACAAGACAAGCGATTGGTCGATCTCTTCCTCAAGCACAACAGAAACAGACAGGAAAGCAACGGCGAGCTTAAGTAGAAACCGTCCGGGTTCGCAATTCCCAAGCCCGTTAGTCTGAAACAGACGAGCAACGGAAAGCAAGATACAGATCTTCATTCATTAATTATCAGCAGAATATCCATATTTTTTCTTCAATCACCCTTGATTTTAGATGAGTCATTGAAACGATTCTCAAATCGTAATATCTGAAGTGATGATACGTGGAAGATATTTTTGTTTCTTCTATATTTTTATATAACGTGTATTTGGATGATTATTTGAAAAAAATCACAATTTTTCATGTTTTTTGCATGTCGAAGTTGGACTAATGGTTCACATTGAATATAACGAATAGTATTATGAGAAATAAAATACCTTTTACTCTGGCAGGGGAGTTTGAAAAAAGGATATATAGGTATAGTATTGCATGGTATAATGACAATTCAATGTGATGGAATAGAAAACGTCAACTATCAAAGGGAAAAATATTGAGAAAAAAATAATAGTTTAAAAAAACTAAAAAACACGCTTTCATAGAGAACCAGACTGAAAAAATAGAAAATAAGAAAAAAAATATATTTTATTTAAAAAAAAGCGTGGTGTGCATGGTATCGCCTCGGCCAACAATTACGTGTGATCTGAGACATTTCTTACTTAACTGCCCTAGGTGTGTAATGTACTATATAATCATTGATACCATGCACCCCACGCTTTTTTTAATAAATTTTTTTTTTCTTATTTTCTATAGACTGAGTCTGGTTTTCTATAGAAGCGTGTTTTTTAGTTTTTTTAAACTATTATTCATTTCCTACTTTTTAGTGTGGTTTATTTATGAAAGCGTGTTTTTTTATTTTATTTTTAAACTATTATTTTCATAATTTTTTTGCAAATTAAAAAATGGAATGATCTTAACAAATCAGGTAATTATAATCTCCGACCCCAAAAACCCCCACATTCCAATTTTGATTAGAATCAGACCATAATCACCAAACTCTGCCGCCATTTGAGAGCCGTCATCTTGAATTTCCCAATTTTTACATAAGCATCTTAATATTCGTCCCCAAGATGCCCCACATACCAATTTTGAATAGAATCAGACCATAATCACAAAACTTGGCCGCCATTTTGAAGCCGCCATGTTGAATTTTCCAATTTCCACAGAAGAATAATAATATTCGACCCCAAAAACCCCCACATATCGATTTTGAATAGAATCAGACCATAATCACAAAACTCGTCCACCATTTTGGAGCCGCCATTTCGAATTTTCCAATTTTGACAAAATAATCATAATCTACGACTACGAAAATCCTCAGATACCAATTTTGACGCGAATCGAACCATAATCACAAAACTCGTACGCCATATTGGAGCCGTCATTTCTTTTTTTTTCCACACAAAAATTTCTTAATGCATTGGCACCGGAATTATGTACACCTGCCAAATTTTAAATCATTCGAAGGTCTGGAAGTGGGTCAAAATCGCGCCCAAAGGAGTCGGTTACAAACAAACAAACAAACCAACAAACATACAAGTGAAGCTAATTTGAAGCGTGTAAAAACACATGAGATTCATGGCAACATATTCTGCTACCTCGATATCAATTGATTTATTGGATCGTTAGGAATCATGGATGGGGTATAACGCTGTTTCCTCACGTGACGAAGATATAGAAATATAAACAATCCTAATCTCTGTAATATACTGATTACTTATTTATATTAGTTAAATAATAAATTCAAAATAAATGTATATTTTTGTGGATTTTAACAGTTACATGATATTATTTATTATCCTCATAACAACATGCCCTTTTTATCTCTTAACTGAGACCAACTAACTAGATGCATGAACAACATATTGATAATAGGTGATACTACATCTCTCTCCTAATGAGAGAAAAAAGATCTGAATGCATGAAAAGAATATTAAAAATAAGTGTACTATACATCTCCCTTCTAATGAGAATAAGAGAGAAAAAAATCAATCATACCTCCATCTATCAGGTGGTTCAACGTTCCATTTAGGTCGACTTATAACTTTTTCACCCGAATTTTCAACAACTTGAGAATTATCTTTATCAACTGATAGAGTTACATTCCCTATATTGCCCCTCTCATTATTCTACAAAATGTGTGATTGAATTATATAAATTTTTTTTATTTGATTCACATGTCTTTCCCATTCAATGTTCTGCAATTCCGGAATTACTATAATATAAATTGAAAGACAATTTTTTTAAAGAATAACTTCCTTAATCCAACAAACATTATTGATTTTCTGGTAATCCTTTACTGTAACAGTTTCCCCTATTTAAAAATTTTCTGATCTTGTACATCCATGATGAAACCTCTGTTTTCTTTGTTTTTTGCGTACATGACTTTCTATGTTAGTATTTACTTCCACCTTCTGACTCCCATCTGGAAATAATGCATTAAATCTCGTCCGCAATCTTCTTCCGAACATAACATTAGCTGGACTTGAATTCTTGGTACAGTGAGGTGTATTACGGTTATCAAAAGGAAAATAACTGAGTGCTTGATTTATAAACCTTTATTTATCCCTAACGCATTTTTAAATGCATTTTTAACCGTTTTCACGGATTTTTCGGCCGCTCCATTGCAATTTGACATTCCTCTGTCCATTCCCACTTGGAAGACTTGTTCAAAAGTTCAAATAATGGATTCAATATCCCCGGACGATTGGAAATGAGTTTTCCATAATAATTCACTAAACTGAGACGGTGTGACCCCGGGTCTTGTTAGATTACATAAATTCCTAGATCTCGGTGGGTAGGGGGAGTGTTCTTTTCATAAACAAAAAAAAAATAAACTAGCGTTATGAAGTCACCTATGGAAAACATCAGAGCATCGTCTGAGGATGGAATATCATTCAGGAGAAGGAGCACATCTCAAGCAGGTAGTTAGCATCATCATCTGTACTTACAAGAAAAGCGTTTCCAATGACAAGAACCTAGCAGGAAGTAAGTAAATTTCCTTCGATGATTTCTTTCCCTCTCCTGCAACTGAAGTTATGGAATTGAACGACAACTGATAACAAGTCTAAGATTGTATGAAGAGAGCAAGGTGAGTATGAATCACTATATAGGTATGAGGTCCATACACTTTTTAGGTAACGTGGTATGTACTTCCTACGATGCAACTTCAGCACTACGCTGCCATCTCCCCATCACATTTTTCTAACAATTTGTCATCTAGAATCGAAATACACACTCCATTGATGAATCTGAGCCTACAAATATCAATCTTAGGAACAGAAAGGACAAATCTGGGAACATTATAGAGATGAGGATACTCAACTCAACTTCAACAATACCCTGTATTGTTCCAATAATATTTCTCTGCTGAAATGACTTCCTAAATCATAGAATACACTTATTAATCAAGCTGATCAATATGATATACTTTGCAGGTAGAAAAAACGAATCTTGGAACTTTATAAGCATGTAGGAGTGTCCGTCAACTTCTACGTACCCTGCAAATTTTCAATAATGTCTATCTACTTATTTCACCCCTCAAATGAAAGAATATACTTTCTCGATGAAGCTGATAGAAGAATAGTATCTTTAGAGTTAGTAAAACCAAATCTAGGAAATATTAAAACCAAATCTAGGAAATATTATGAACATGTACGATGACATTTCAACTTCTACACTACCCTGTCGTCTTCCTAGAATATTTCTCTACTAATCCAATATATCAAATGAAAGAATACACTTTTCTCATCAAGCTGGTATGCTTTTTACCCACCTTACCGAGCTTGAGAGTTGAAAATAGAGTTCCAAAGTAAAAGTTGTTCTGTAGCGTGAGTTATCAACAAGACGTCAAAGCCCAAGTTTAGGGCTGAAATTTGGTAGATGCCGTAGTTTTTCAGACGGGAAATCTGATTCTAACTGTACAACAAATATCTTAGACCACTTTTATGCAAGTTTCAGATTGCAAATCCATTCGGTAAATTCGAATATTGGCAAATTCCAGTCGGAAAATTGGGAATTCTTAGAAACAAAATACGTCTCCCTGGATACGATCCTTTTCCTATAAAAGCGAGCACCAAATCGATCAGAAATCACTTCCACTTGGGTCCTGGTCCTGACAACATCTCCTGCTATGGAATTACATTTAGGTAAGGTGACTTGAATCATTTTTAATCCATTTTTATTGAAACTGAGATTGTATTTATAAATTGAACTTTTATTATGAATTATGACAGTTGACATGGTGAGTAGTTCAAACTGAAGCGGTCGACTGTAAGTTATATTTTCACGGCGAGTTTTCCGATAGGGGTGTTTTAACGAGTGGTTCTTTCTGGTTTATCTAGATAAATGATGAGATTGGTATAATCAGATTATTTTACACATATGTACATGCGTATTGTTTTACTAATATTTTATGGTTATTTCTTCCTTTAGGTAAACATAATGGTTTGATATGTTGAATAACTTTCACAGGTTATGACTTATACCTATGATACATATATATTGCTTTACTAATGTTCGTTTATTAATTTCATCTTCAGCGTAAACTTATTATATTGGTATATTTAATTTATATTATAGGTAGATATATCGTTCTTCACTAACACTTATTTGCAATCATTTATTTCAGGACTATAGGTATATATTTTAATGATGTTTTATTTTATTACCGGTAATTATTCCCATATTATATTTTCCTCTTGTGATCACTAATACCCGATATTAATCCTCTCTTCATATGATATTATGCTATTGGTATATTTTATTGAATTTTCCTGGTTATTGTTTATACATACGATCTATACATTTGGTTTTCACATCTTACTCATTATTCATCACACACACCACAACCTCCGGAATAAACCCCGTCGAGGTACCCACACACCACAACCTCCGGAATAAACCCCGTCGAGGTACCCACACAACACCACAACCTCCGGAATAAACCCCGTCGAGGTACCACACAACCTCGGAATAACCCGTCGAGGTATCCACACAACACCACAACCTCCGGAATAAACCCCGTCGAGGTACCCACACAACACCACAACCTCCGGAATAAACCCCGTCGAGGTACCCACACAACACCACAACCTCCGGAATAAACCCCGTCGAGGTACCCACACAACACCACAACCTCCGGAATAAACCCCGTCGAGGTACCCACACACACCACAACCTCCGGAATAAACCCCGTTGAGGTACCCACACAACACCACACTCCTCAGGAATAAGCTTAGTGAATATCTATGGCCTATGTTAATTGACTGATTTCAAGTATAGGGCGTGAACCCCAGGTGAAAGTGTATGATTAATCATTAATTTTGAGATATTTGATCTTCCGATTGAGTTATTGAAGATTGACCCTCATAAACCAATAAAATCGTGGGACAAATGTTTAACACTCATTTATATATTGTCATGTTCTAATATAGTTCTTTTCCTTAGGTACTTGGAAAAAGAGGAAGGATCCAAAATGGAATTTACAAGTACAACACAATTACCTTCGGGAAGTCCAGGTCCGTAATGAATAGGAATGATAACTATCTTCAATTATTCAGAATTTTCTCCTTATTCCCTTTATTTGATATTCTCCATTCATTATCACCAACCAGTCAACTCAGTTAAATTATAGAGTCAGCATTTTCGGCCACAATTAGTCTGTGTCTTACTTATAACATCGAGTAACATAGAGAGTTTTAGCACAACTGTGAAATAGTGGAACTGAATATGTTTATCATTGTCTCATTGTTGCTTCTTGCCATAAATAAATCCCGGTTTTACGCAACATTAGTAATACTAAAAAGTGACCGAGGAAAGTAACGGGTTTGTGGGTAGGGGTGCACTCCAAAACATTCATGTCCATCAGCGGACGATGTCCCTGCTAACTCCTTGATGTGGGGAGAGGTAAATATATTAGTGGACTATTCACACATGTTGTCGGGAGTAAATTCTATAGGAATTTGGGTAAGATATCAGACTAATGAATTTTTAGACAGTCTCACAAATTTGTATTTTGAATACCTAAATAAACAACAGTCAGTCCTCCTGGACCTCAAAGAATATTGTAAAGATAGGAAAATTGAAATTTGATAATTGTTCCTGGTTTGAATCTAGAATACTTAATGGTGGAATATATCTAGGTCATATTAGTCGAAGCCTATCATTACCACTTTAAATCCTCAAGTTATAGATATATTGGTCTAGAATTGATTTTAGTACTTGACCACGGCTCAACACGACAGTTTAATAGCTAAATTGAGAAATGTTGGAATGAGTATGTTTGTAGTGCTACAATGTTACTCTCTGCTAAGCATGGATCCCGGCTTTACGCCTAAAAACTCTATATAAAAATAGAACGTACTGTAAAGAGTGGCCGAGGATGGTAACGGGTTGTCTAGTATGGGTGCACACAAAACAATCTCGGACCGGTCACTAGTCCTGTGAGTCTAGCAACTCCTTGGTTGCGTGCTGGAAATGTACTAGTCTTCATTCTCTCAATTGGCGATAATCAATCTATGAATATACCCGTGAAAACACCAGCAAGGTGTTTTGGGCATGAAACAATGTTACAACTACAGATATATTCCGATCACCTTAATATAATCCAATTTTCATCACTTCAGAAACACTTTACATAGCAGTATCTACTCAGATTCGAAACCAGAGACGATTTTTTTATAAGCTGAACTCTTATAGTTGCAATAGTATCTTGTGGAAAATGTAAAGCCTTTAATCGTTGAATTGTTTTCAAACAAGTGGAGATTGTAACTCTTGGCTTTAATATATGTATTTATTTAGGTTTGTCTTTTATTTCTCTTCAGCTGAATAGAACTTTGTATCCTAAAGAACACAAAAACAAAATATACACAACGTGGGAAAATTGAGGGTCTCTCTATATAAGGCTGTAAAAAAAAACCTTAAGGTTCCGGGGAACAAAAAAAAAAAAAAGGAAGGAAAAATAGAAGGTTGAAAAAATTGAAAGTCGACCAGAAAATTTACCAATCATATAAGATAGGGGTGCGTACGGTTACAAAACCCAGAAAATATTTGAGAGAAGTCAAAT
Source organism: Gonioctena quinquepunctata (assembly GCA_018342105.1). Taxonomy (NCBI): domain Eukaryota; kingdom Metazoa; phylum Arthropoda; class Insecta; order Coleoptera; family Chrysomelidae; genus Gonioctena; species Gonioctena quinquepunctata. The sequence continues at coordinate 35,446 of JAFIRS010003211.1, read as the reverse complement.
CTGATGGTTCTAATGCATTTTTGATGGCCTCATCTTTCGAGTCTGATGTGTGGAGTCCATCGTTGTCAATATCATACCCCAAATAGGTTATTTTATTTTTGAAAAAATGACTAGTCTCTAAAGATAACCTGAGACCCGCATCTTTCAAACGAGCCAATACTTTTTCTAATGTTCTAATGGAGCTCGACTATATCTGAATAATCCGTTATGTGTGGATACAGTTACAATGTTTTTTGATTGATCATCTGAACATATTTGTTGGTAAGCATTTGACAGATCCAATTTTGTGAAATGAAGATCACCCTGTAGTTTTACGGAAAGATCTTCAATCCTGGGTAAAGCAAATGAATCGATTTCAACAGAAGGATTTTCTGTTACCTTGAAATCTCCACAAATTCTTACAGATCCATCTTTTTTTAATATTGGCACGATTGGAGTTCCCCATTCAGAATACTCTACCGGTTCAATGACTCCCAATGTCACTAAACGATTCAATTCCTTCTTGACTTTGTCTTCAATGGCGGAAGGTAACGGCCTTGCTCTGAGAAATTTAGGAACCATGTTTTCAGATTTCAGTTTGATAGACATAACGCCTCTGGTAAAAGTTTCCAGACCTGAAGAAAAAATTTCCCTGTATTTATCCCCCAAATATATTGAACCTTTTGGAATATCCATGAAATTTGAGTTCAAATTGAATATCCGGTAAAAATCCCTACCCAATAATGGAGGTCCACCATTTTTTATGATAAAGATATTCAATTTTGAAACTTTACCTCCATATGCAACATCACATTCTATATATCCAATAGGATGAATTTTTCTACCATCATAAAGATTGAATACTTTATCAGTATTCATAATTTTTTTTCCGTCTAAAATAAGTTTCATAAAAGGTTTTTGAAATGACACTGTAACTAGCCCCTGTGTCCAAATAGAAATTAAATGTGTCATTGTCAATTTTGACATCTATGGAAACCAACTTCATATCCGATGATAAATTGGTTAACCAAAGCATTTTCAATTTCCTTGGCACCCCCAAACTTGCAAACAGCTATGAGTTCTCTAAGTCTCGCTGCCCATTCCTTTGGAGATTCCGAATATACCATTTTGGCTTCGAAGAAGTTTTCTCTATTCGAGAATACGGACGTTATTGGTTTGAAATGTTCATCCATCAGAGAAATAACGTCTGTATACTCTTTTGTTTCCGGTTCATCTGGTATACACATATCGAATGAAATTTTATAAGCTGACTCAGTCAATAAACTCAGGAGGATCGCACGTTTCCTCTCTTCTTTGTCGATATTATTAGCGCAGAAATAATTTTCTAATCGTCTTTTATAAACAGACCAATCGGAAATATTGGGTACAAACTCTTGTATGTGACCTGCCAAGAGTGCAAATTTTTCCGCAATTTCTGATATTGTATGATATCTGGGTTCTATACACAACTCCTCGCCACTGTAATATACTGATTACCTATTTATATTAGTAGAAGAATAGATTAAAAATTAATGTATATTTTTGTGGTTTTTGACAGTTACATGACATTATTCATTATCCACATAACAACATGCCTTTTTTATCTCTCAACTAAGACTAACTAACTAGATGCATGAACAAAATATTGATAATCGCTTCAATCTCCATATCGAATTACATTCGGAGTTGAAGGAAACCTGGCCAATCGACTAACCGAACGAAATATGTTTGAAATGTTAGTACTCACAGCAAACATAAAATATATATATATATATATATATATAAATATAAAAAAATATGGTCGTGTTGAAGATTGAATCCCAGACCTCTGGCTTGGAGTCCCTCGTCTTACGGCAGCTCCGTTTGGTGTTTGAAATTATTCGTGTATTTGTAGCACATGAGCATTGTGGAATTGAATATTTCTTTCGTGCTTGTAATATTTTGGAGCAAAGTGGAAAATATATTTGTTATTTGTGGTTTTTCAAATCATGCGTTAGTTATATTGTCTCATTATTGCAATTTTGCAATGAAGATTCCGGAAATGGAAAGTGCAGCAAGTATGTGTAATACAAACTTAAAAAAGTGAGTTAATGAAATTGAATAACTTGATACAAGTATTTATTGTTTAGATACGTTCAATGTACATGTGATTCAAGTGTTTACTTTTTACTATTTATATACATTACAGGGAGACAATAGTGGAATCATATGCTCAGCGTCAAAAAGAGTATCGAAAGAGAAAAAAAGCGTAAGGAACTTCGTTCCTGACGGGGGTCCCCCTACCGCACAAGACTTTTTTTTTCAAATTACAGTGTCGTTGTTCCAATAAATTCAATTACGAGAAAAACGATTAATTAATTATAGAAACAAACACAAATTTTGTTCCCCTCTATTCTATAATTCCATGATTACTTTGATGGAAACAGTTCCTATTTATATTTATATAAAACCGAACTCGTTATTGATTTTTCTATCCGTGCCAAGTTTCAATTTACATTGACACCAATCCACAGTATATTCCCAATCCGGAGCCACTCACTTCTCTAGACGATTTGAACCATCCCTTTTTCTTTTCAAAGCACCGTGCTCTCAGCCTCAATATATTATGCATCTCCGGAAGGAAAATTGAATCCAACGTAGTGTAAAGTGGAATTATATTAAGATGGAGAGATGCTGCAGTTATTCTTAGCAAAGTAAAATATGCGAGGGATTTCAGAGAGAATTAGCAAGACAAGTTTATCGACATTATATTTCATTTTGAAATATTTTCTCTGTGTCATTCTGTGCAAAGTTTAGAATTCTTTGATACACTTATATTCGCATGATGATATTCTATCAATATTGACTATCTGCACTGTGGAATTGAGTTAATTGCAAGTACAGTTTGTTAATAAATTGTTTGGATGCCGACGCTGGTTCGTAAAAAATATCAAATTAACGAGCCACATATTCGATGTTAACCATTAATCCAACTTCGGCATACAAAAAACACAAGAAATTATCTCCAAAAAAGGATATAATTATCTGAACTCAGGTTATATAGAAATATAAGAGAAACAAAAACAATCTTCCACGTATTACCACTCAACGATAATACTCGACTTGTATTCGCACAAATATCATGTATCATTTTAAATGTCCCTGAAGCAGAACAGCAGTTCGGATGGTTTCGTACACCTTTGGAATCGTATAAGCACGGGGTAGACGCTTGTCACAGACTCGTACACACACAAACACACCCAGAGAGGAAGAGAGAGAGAGAAAGTCTCATGGAGGGGGCATAACGCATTCTTCTTACGTGACGATTTCTAGCAGTCAACACGTACCGCAAGCCGCGTAGAAACTATATTTTGATGCACTGCGAATAGCTTCAATCAACTTTTTATTTCACCAAAGAAGTTTTTCAATTTGAGTATGGAATAAAAAAATGGTCATTGTGATTTGAAATTCCTATTGTAGTTCTTTTCGATTTTTTTATAAGCTATACGAAGAAATCATTTTTCGATTTACAGATCACTATGGGAATATAAATAGATATTTATTTGACTACGTTATTTTTACATTTGTAGCAGGTCATTGTTGTCAAATTCAGTATTAATTTACTGTTACTTATACCAAACACACAGATTTATAAACATAGTTTGTGAAACATTTACAGTTTAAATCTATACAGCTAAAAGTGAAGACACTTGGAAATTGAAAATGAGTTGACACTCAGTGGTTGGGCATGTGCATTCTAGTGTCAGCGTCATAGGGTGTAGCGATGTAGTCATCGATCGAATAAGAGCAGTGAGCAAGGGGGTAGGATTTTATACATTTTTTAAATTCAATGTAGTTGAGCGATTTTACCACAGTCGGTAGTTTATTATAAAGGTTCACATCGAGCGAATTTTGTTTCGTGATACATAATTTGTGTCTATTTGGTCTTAGTTGCCTGGATGCCCCTGTTCGATGATTGTGAACATCTATATTTGTTCGGTGATTTTCTTTGTTATGAGCTAGTTCCAGTAGTGTTTGGTGAATGTAAATACTTGGCACTGGCAAAATCCTATATTTAAGAAAGAGAGGCCGACAATGGTCACGGTAACCGCTTCCATCCAGTATTCTGATGGCCTTTTTCTGTAGCCAGAACACTCTAATCGCATGGGATGTGATTTTCCCCAGAGAAGAGTGCCGTAGTTTAGGTGCGAATGACATAATGAGTAATATTGAGTTGATAGACTGGTGGGGCTTAGTATCTTTTCCAAATGTCTTAATAAAAATAGTTGTGAGGACAAGTTTTTACATAATTGATCAACATGTGCATTCCATTTGAGTTTGTCATCCAGGACTATACCTAACAGACTCACTGAAGCTTCAGAAGAAAGCCTATTGTGAGTGGAGATGATAATTTTTTGCGTCTTAGCCTGATTCAATTTCAGTTCATTTCTAGAGAACCATAGGTTTGCTTTTTCAAGTGCATCAACAGTGAGGTTATTCAGAGTATCTTTGTCTTTATGAGAATTCATTAGTGTTGTGTCATCAGCATAGCAGACGCATCCTGTGGGAGACATATAGTGGAAAATGTCACTCAAATGGATGAGAAAAAGTAGAGGCCCTAGCACACTTCCCTGAGGAACTCCATGGGTGATATAACGATATTCTGACTTATTATGGTTGATGATAACTGATTGGGTTCTATTCTGTAAGTAAGATTCAATCAATTTCAGTGGAATACCTCTGATGCCATAAAAATTTAATTTGTCTAGAAGTTTATTGTGTGAGACGCAATCGAAGGCCTTTGGAAGGTCACACAGGGTGACTTCCGTGTGTTATTTTCTCTCTGAACCCTTGATTACGTCTGCAACAATTCTTCGAACTGCTTGTACTGTAGAGCACTTTGTACGGAATCCGAATTGATTTGAATCCGGGGTATTATCCTTTTTGAAAAAGTTTAGTAAGCGATCCTTTAAAATGATCTTGATTATTTTCCCAAAGATTGGGATTATAAATATTGGCCTGTAGTTGTCAGCCAAATCGGGATCTCCTCTTTTCAGGACTGGAATTACTTTGGTAACTTTTAGATTATCAGGAAACAGTCCAGATTGGAAACATTGGTTGATCAATTCAGTCAAGGGTTCCAGAAGTAAATCTGACGTTCCTTTGATAAGTTTAGCATTCAGGCAATATACATCAAAACAATGTGAATCTTTTAGTTTATTTATGGCTTCCTTCACTTCTTCATGGCTCACAGGTGATGAAGATAGAGAGTCTTCAGGTTTGGGTAAGTCTTTCAGGAAGTCTGTATCACGATGATCGGAGCAAGGTAGAGTTTTTATGACTTCTTTAGCAACATTTGTGAAGAAAATATTGAGTTCATCAGGATTCAGGTTCTATTTTTTTGATTCTACTCTTTTATTTCTCTTGTAGTTTATAGGTTTCCAACTGTCCCTTTGTTTGTTTTGCGAATTCTGAATGAATGAATCGTAGGATTTCTGTTTGGAAGCTACTAAGGATCTTTTATATTGTAATGTGTAGCAATCATATGCTGCCCTATCGTGAGGGTCGTTTGTTACGTCACAAATTAACTTTATTCTAGATAGTGAGTCTCTCATCGTACGGAGATGTTCATTAAAGTAATTTACAGGGCTTTTCATCTTATTTGTTGATTTTTTTAGTGGACAGTGCTTTTCTATAAGATATGAGTAGTTGTCTACTAAAAATTCCGATAAGATGTTGCAATTAACTTGAGGAGTATCAAAAATGTTTCAGTCTAGTCTGCCTAGTGAATCATTGAAATTTTGTAAATCAATTTCTTTTATTTTTCTTACAAATTTGTGATCAGTGCGTAACTCAATCATTTCCTTGATGAAAATTACTTGCGCCCTATGATCAGATAGACATGGATCAACAACCTTCACTGAGAAGTTTTCCTTATCCATGTTTGTTAGAATATTGTCGATACATGTGGCAGATATCGTGCGCTCACTCTAGTGTAATCATCAATGGTCAAAACAAGTCCAAAAAAATCCACAGTATCGACCCATTCTTTCGAATATTTATTTGATTTTTTTATATCGATATCAAAATCGCCCAGTATTACAATACTTTCGTATTAATGAATAAGCATGTCCATAAGTTGACTGAATTGATCAAAGAATGTGTTCAATTCGCCATATTTACATGATCTATGGGTGTTATTATGCAAGTTTTTTTGGATTCAAGTTCAATTCCGCAGAATTCTGAATGGAATTCTTTGCAGTAATGTGTAAGATCTAATGGATTGAATTGAATTTCAGACTTCAAAAAGATGCAGACACCACCGTGCTCATTATCGGTTCTACAGTAGAAATTTGCCAGTGCATAATGATTCATATTTATCATTTTTATTTCATCTTTTTTGAGCCAATGTTCGCTCAAGCAGATAATATCATAATTATGTTTTTCCAAATATAATAAAAGCTCATCGACCTTATTTGATAGACACCCTATGTTAACATGGAAAATACTCACCCCATTCCCCTGTTTACAATAAGATTAGTGAGAAGATATAAAATTATTATCGTTCATAATCAGAGTTCACGCAGGTGCTGAGTAATGTTCAAAATAAATTCACCGCTCAACATATTGAGAACGAAGAACTCAAAATATAATTTAGGGCCTATTCAAAAATGTATGCCTTGATCAAATATTTTTATCGCTATTACGTTATGTTATTATAAGTTGTAGGTTTTGTGACAAGGAAGCTGAAACTTCCATAACTTTCTCAACCCATAATTTACCAACCACTTTGCATATTGTTTTTCATATCCTACGATGAGGAGAAGATAGAAAAGAAGATTGGGAAAAATCATATAGAATTTTTTAACTGAAATTTCTATGAGAGTAAAATTGCAAGGGCGAATTTGAGTGCAACGTTTTCACGTTACGTTTCAACCAAAACGATTTTGTGCGACGTTTTCATGAACAAACCGCCGACCAACGAACAATATAAGTAAAATTTAGGTAATTTCGACATTCGAATAGGTCAGCGCATAAATAGGCGAAGGCAATTCTTACGTTGTAGTTACCTCAAATTTACAAATATGGGAAAAAATGGAAGTAGTTCAGAAGTTGAAAATTGGGCAATCATGACATTTTACCTAATGATTCAAAGTCATCAATAGGTAAAATTGCCAAGAGACTAGACGATTGTTAAGAATTTAGGTTATAATTACCATAATAAAACAAACAATTATTCGTAAAAATGCTTTGAAGATGAATATGGCGTATGAAAAAATTAATGTCAAAACACGTATAGCGGAGATTAATGTATGCGAGTGAGGGTTTCTCATTCATACCTAGTTCAGATTTTATTTGCGATACAAACTATCCTGTGATAATGTTGAATTCTACTCAGGTAAAATAAGTGGGCCCCCTCAATATACAAAATTTGTATGGAACAAATTAATAAATATAAGTGTACTTCCTCAATTTTTTTCATCAAATACTGCAAAAATTAATTTCATAGATGAAGTATGTATATACATATCCTATACACCAATTTTATGACAATCTGTCCTTGAAAGTCGATTCGAGAAAATTATGGATTATTTTAACAATTACGGAGACGGTTTGGACCAAAAAATATGCCGCCTATCCCATATGGTACCTTTGAGTCGCATTTTCCTAAAATTATAACTTTGAGAACACATAGGCTTTGTTCAAAGTCGAAAGTAATCTTCATTCCTGAATTTAAAGTCAATTTTCCTTATCTTGGAATTTCAGGCCAATATGTAATGGGATGTTTTTCCGTGCAATATGTCTATACGTTTCGTTCTCTGGTTAGACTGGAATCGTGGATAATAATTTTATATTATTGTTATTCGATATTCTGAGCAGAAATACTGAAATGATAATTTCAATTTCCAATACTGAGTATAATAAACAATATTTTCTATTTCTTGTTGATGGAAAAACCAAGTAGCTCTGTCTTGCCTATACCTAACTACTCAAAGAAAACGACATATACTACGAAGCCCCTAATAAGTGTTTAATATTATCAATATTAGTGATGTTGAAAATAGTACATAGTAATTCATGGTTCTTTAAAGATATTCGGTGGTGTCAATTACGGTTTCCATAATTCGAATTATAACTCTGGAGTTAGTTAGTAGTTGAAGGTAGAGAATTTGTTCAGAAAAAGCTCAATTCGGACTTCTTGAAGCCATTCTACCCCTCTGCTTGGTTTAATTTTCCTATAATGTCAGTTGAGTGGATCTATAAATAAAATTTCAACAATCCCATGATGTCATAGATAATAGAAGTTGTTTTGATATTCCATACCCGAAGAAGTGAATGGGAAGCTGAAAACTTTCATGAAAGTACCGTTAGTTCTGAAGTTGGAGTCACTGAAATTGGCATTTGGGTCCTTCTTTCCAAATAAAAAAAATGTTATTCAGTGTTTTTGAAAATTTAACCATGAAGTGGGTGAAATGTGGGTTGAGAGTTTGTATACGAGTACCGTGAGTTTTTGAGTTGGGTTCATAACGATTGGTATATGAAGTCTTCATTACGAATTATGAAATACGTGTTTTGAATTTTTTTGGCAAATTCGACTCCTGATGGGGTGAAATGGGAAATGAGAATTTACATGTGTGTAACGTTAGTTCTAAAGTTAGAGTTTTCGATATTGGTATTCCATCGAATATATGAACAAGCATTCCAGGATTTTGAAAATTCAACCCTGATGGCGGTAGAATGGGGATCAGGAGCTTGTATAGGAGTATCATTAGATTTCGAGTTGGGGACATAAAATATGTTATTTGAGGTCATTCTCAAAAATGATAAAATATTTGTTGCAGTGTTTTTGCACATTCAACCCCTAAGCATGTGAAATGGAAAGTTAAAGTTTTTATGGGAGTTATTTTATGGGGGTAATGCGTTTTTTTTTTTTCAGAGGAAAAAGCACATAATTCAGGTTCTTTTCAAATTCAACCATAAAGGGGGTGAAATAGGAGTTGGTAGTCTGTATAGGAATACTGTTTGTTCTCGAATTAGGGTCAAACAAATTGGAATTTGGGGTCTCATTTAGAAATTAAGAAATACATGTTCATGGGAATTCAAGTGGAGTAGAGAGGTTTTCGGAAATGATACCCTGAATGGTGTATAAAATATATATTATAAGAAATAAAACTAATTTGTCAATCTCTTGATTCATTGAATCACCTAAATTATCCTAATAATGTCTCTTATCAAGTTCCAACTCCAAGCTGTGAGTGCCGTGATGAGGGATGAATGGTATCTGGGTTCACGAACAAAGGAGCACATTTGGTGGTGGTCGATGGCGCGTCTTGCCGAGGTTTACAAGTGAACAAGGATCCTCTGTTCAAAATTTCGGAGTGAGCCGGATTATCCCTGTGCAGGGGCACCATAGGTCTAGACAAACCCTTACTCGTAGGAAACATATGTACCGCAAGAAGCCGAAAAACACCGAGAAGGAAGGAGGGCAGCTCCTGGCCTACTTGGTGGACAAATAAATGAATAGGGGGGCGATAAGAGTCATCCAGATTAACCTCCAGCACTGCGAGGCGGCCACAGCAGTACTTGCAGGGGCTACGAGGGACTTTGAGATGGCCCTTATTCAGGAACCATGGACCCTACAGGGTGAAATCAAAGGTCTGGAAGGGGTGAGCGGAAAGCTAGTACATAGCAGATCCACTGAGGCATCCCAGACCTGTATACTTATCAAAAAATATAAACATACTGCCTTTAACGAACCTGTGTTCGAAAGACTTGACGGCAGTGAAGCTAAGGATCAGGGAAGACAATGGGTCGAAAAAGTTGAATCTTGCATTGGCCTATGTCCATTCGGATGACGCCGATCCACCACCCACGAAGGCTGTGGAGGAGCTGTTAAGGTACTGCGGGCAAAAACTACTGCAGATTGTAATCGACTACGATGCAAATGCGCACCACGTCGTCTGGGGCAGTAGCGAATGAAAAAAGTCGCTGCTACAGTTCGTGGTAGCAAACGCACTAGACATACTGAACGTAATTAACAAACCAACCTTTGTTACGAGAAACAGAATAGAGGTACTCGACGTAACAAAAGCCTCCACCTATGTGAGTAATTTTGTTACGGAATGGCATGTTTCTGAAGGAAAGAGTTGCTCAGATCACAGACACATAAACTTCAAAATAAAGAGCAATGTAACCACAGAAACTTATCGGAATCCAAGGAAAACAGAATTGAAAGCATACAAGGCAGACCTAGAACGCAACCTCTATGGATTACAAAGACCGATAAGTACAGACAGGGACCTAGATATGGTAGTGAGGCAACTCAATGACACAACCATCTCTGCGTTCATCGACAATTGTCCCATCATCACAAGGAACTCCACAAGGAACGCGCCCTGGTGGAATGCTCAATTCACAAGATTACGGGGGCGAACAAGAAAATACTCAACAGCGCCAAGAAAACTGGAAGGTGAGATGACTACGAGAACGCCTTGACCAGCTTCAAAAAGTTAGTGAATAAAGCCAAGAGAGACTCCTGGAGGAGGTACTATGAGGGGAGAGAAAGTACTCAAGAGTGCGCCAGAATTCAAAGAATCCTCTCTAAGGACAAACATCGGGCAATACACTCCCTCAGAAATGAACATGGGGAGTACACCACTACAGGTGATGAAACCATACACGGACTCTTAAGGGTTCGTTTCTTAGTACAAACACTAAACCGCAGGCTCTGCAAAGAGATTACCAGGAGAAGTTGAACATTAGCAGAGAAGATGGTAACCTATGACAAAGTACAATGGCCAATAAGCTCATTTAAACTATCCAAATCAAAGAAACCAGACGGGATTCATCAGTACTGTAGCAGAAGAAAACGTTACTACTGCATAGAAGACTCTCTGAAATATTTAGACCTCTTGGATACATACCGAAGTCATGGAGGAATATAAGGGTGAGCTTCATACCAAAACCTGGGAAAACCGGACAGGAAACGGCGAAGTCCCTAAGATCGATGAGTCTCATGTCCTTTGGACTGAGGACCCTGGAGAAGACGGTGCACTGGTAGAAAGGCCACTGCACCGAGAACAATATGCATACAGGAGCGTCTGCTCGACAGAAATAGCACTGCCAAACTGGTAGAGGAACTGGAAAACACGCTGGAAAATAAAGAGGTAGCAATAGCGGCTTTTCTAGATATAGACATTGAACGTGGGAAACGCTCTTTTGGCAAGAAATGGGGGCTGAAACCACACATGATACACCGGTTGTAGAACATGGTGGTAAAACTGGTATGGCGGACAAAGACTCTGCAAAGGAGTTCCAAAGGTAAGCCAAATTGGGCAAGGAACAAAGACTTGCCTGTGTAGGCATTACAGGAGGAATAGAATCAACATTCTTTGCAGCCATGGGGACACCACTGGGACTGACTATCCTCCACTTGGTGATACAGGGGAAGAGAAGGCTAGGTGCCTCCAGACTGAGAAACACTCTGGGCAACATAAATGTTGGGACAGTACATATGAGTATCATCAGCATCGTAAACAGAGACGTGCTAGTTATGAGATCAGACCACATCGCGAAACGATTCTCATTCGAAAAATCATACAGGTTATCTATCCAAACAGAACTGTATGGAATCACACAGAACTCAACAACATTCTACAGGGTAAGATCTGGTACACAGATGGATCAAAGATGGAGAATGGTGAGGGAGCAGGAGTGTACTCCGAAAACCCAAAGACCGAGCTTAGCTACTCCTTGGTTACTCACACCTCTGTATTTCAAGCAGAGGTCTACGTAACCCTTCAATGTGTCAGTAAAAACACCAGGAGAGCAATGGGAGAGAAATATATTCACATTCTCTCAGACAGCCAGGGGTTATTGAAGGCTCTTAGTAGCTAGGAACTGACTTGGGACTGCAAAAAAAAACTGGCAATTCTGGCAGAACAAAACCGCGTCGAGCTGATTTGGGTGCCAGGACATCAGGGATTGGGAATGAAAAAGCCGTCTGGGGATCGAAAAACGAGCCAGGGCATAGACAGACCCTCGGAGTACCGAAGCGTACGGTTCGAGCGTCAATAGGAGGCTGGATCCAGGTGAAGAACAAACAATACTGGAGAGACATTCCAGGGAACAGACACGGGAAATATCACATCAGAGGCCCGTCGCGGATAGAAACAGCAGACCTGTTAACCTCTAACAGGGAACAGCTGATCATTGTTACGGGGCTAATGACAGGACATGTGCCAGAAAAAGTGCACCTTTACAAAATGGGACTGTTCAATGGCGACCTAACCTGCAGACTGTGCGGCAAGGAACCAAAAGCAGTACCACACATAATGAGCAGCCGCGGAGCTCTGGACCGCAGAAGACAGTCAGTCATCGGGCAACCAATTGGTATACCGATGCTGTACGGCAAACTTCCAGCAAAGGACCTGCACACACTTAGGCTGGGTACAAAACTACTGGAAAGGGTGCTGTACAAGGAAATGAGCAGGCCAGATACAATGGGTGCAAGTGTCATTCGGAGGTATAGTATTTCTTATCTCAATTGGACCGACATAAGAAGTTTCGAAAAGAAATTCTCTTCCACACGATAAAACTTTTTTAAGATTGTACCAGGAACGCTTTGAAAGTAAAAACACTGGTAGTATATACATTTTTTATTTGTCGGGCAGTGCATATTAGCACTCCTAATAGTGCTCTTATTTTCATTGCCAATTCAATTGGGATTAGAATAACTATACGAACCAGACGAGCCTACTGGATGAGATTTTCAGTGGCTAACCCAGAGAAACGAAGGCAAAGGAACCTGGAAACTCAGAGCGAGTTCTACACTCTGTCCATAAAGGATTTTTTACAACCTCCGAAAAAGAATATTCTATTAATGTTTGTATTATATATTAAATTCAGTTATTCCGTAAATCTCTATCTATTTAGGCACTTGGGGAACAATATGTATGAAATAAAATTCAATGGTGGTGAGATTTTTCTGCTTTCCCACTATATACTTGCAAGTCGATGTTGAAATCGCCAAAGAAATTTGAATTCCTGAAATTATAACAATTTTTACAATCTCTGTCGTATGGGTGCAGAGATGTGAATTTTTAATGTTACCTCTATAAAAAATTATGTGGACTTTCTATTTTCTGATTTCCTAGAAGGCAATCAGGTATTATAACCGTAATCATAATTAAAACTCTGATGGAATGAATACTGCATAAATCAATGTATGGCTGATATCTACAAATGTATCACTGATTGGTGTCCTTTTTGGAATATATACATTGAACCATTGAAAGAAACATCAATTGAGACAATAAGAAGTTCGAAATCTCTATAATAAGATGACGATTGGAGTTCCTTTCAAAATTTATATAAATATATATATATATATATATATATATATATATATATATATATATATATATATATATATATATATATATATATATATATATATATATATATATATATATATATATATATATGAACAGCATCAGATTATAGATAGTGACACCTATAATCTGTGCGGTGAAGCTTAAACCTATCGTGGAAACCTATCGTGGAGTTTTAATATATATATATATATATATATATATATATATATATAATACTGCTCGGCTTTGAAATGTGTAAACGTAACCCATTCAGCTTTTTCTGTGTAGCACCAAAGAAGTACTGAATACATGGACGAAACTTCGGCATAAAATTTTCGTGATTCATACCTATCCTCCTTTCCAAGAAAACATTTTTTTAGATTCTAAGGACCAGAAACCTCATCAACATACTTTTTCATATTGTATAGTTTATAAATGTTGAATTGGGAACTCAATACGCCAGTCATGTCCTAGGTATTCCTGATATAGATATCGTGAATATCGATCCCTAAGTTCGACACCTTACTGGTTTTTCTGTGAAGGTATTGCAATTATTATTTGTTACATCAAAATTAAAAGGATAAAATAACAATCATTCGCATCCCAAGAATGAAGTGATCAGGATAAACTGTTCAATTTTTTCCATGGTTTCGTATAAAATTGTTCATGGCATTTTCTATAACTTTAAATCATGGATTGAACTGTATGTATGTGTAAATGTATGTAACATAATCCTTGAAATTAATTTTCACCTACTTCCCGACTTCCGAATGATTTAAAATTTTGCACACGTATTGAGAACCTATGACAGTACACTAATTGGGTAGCTATATATTCTCACCAAGGTCGTCAGAAAAACATTCTAATTCAAATCAACAAGATTTGGTGAATTCACTGGTAAAAATGCTTTATTCACATTCTAAAGATTTGATAAATTCACCGGTATGGTCGCAGTACTTTTACCAAAAGTAATGTATAGAACACCCAATTGGTTGAGGTACGAAGAGGCTGAAGAGCCATGTGGAACAACCTTACAATTTACTTTCACCAAAAGTTAGTAAAATCTCCCCATGTGAATGTATTAATTGATAAGTTTTCTCCTGGAAAGTTCAAAAACAAGGTGTTCTAACAATATGAACTAGAAATTTTGAAATAAAATTATAGTTTGAAAAAAAAACAATATGTAGCAACATGAACCAAAAAGTATAAATTAATAGAATTCGAATTATTGACTGAAAACCTCCTCTTATGTAGAAATGCTCTCTACTTACTTTTCCTAATGACTTTACCTTTGAATAGCTAGCGACGAGTTTTTTCAAACAACTGATAGCAGGCACTCCACGCATTTTTCACATTAAAGTGAATTTTTTTTGGTAAATGACTGTATTCTTATTATTTTAATTTTTTTAGTTCATATTGTTACAAAAGCGTGTTTTTTTATTTTTCCCAAACTATAATTTTATTCCTTCAAATACAACAAGTAAATATATATTTTTTTAATGTAGTGGAAGAAAACGAACTCTTTATTTATTCAATGTTATATACCGGGTGACAATAGGACTAGATCAATGCCTATATCTCCTTCACTTATCAACCGATTTGAATGAAATTTTGTACATAGATATGAGACACAATTTTAAATTGACATACGTATGAAAGAAAAATAACCTACTTCCGGTTTCGCCAGAATGGCCATCAACTTCGATTTTTCGATTGGAACATACTGTATGTTTGATGTTTTTCGGATTCTGCGACTCGAATTACATACGACAATGTTGCCAAATGTTTATTTTACAATAGAAAAAAAAATATTTTTTTAGCCCAGGAGGCCTTGATCGTATTAAAATCCATACTAAGTTACATCAGTAACTCATAGTAATGGTCATTTCATCGATAAGATCAATAGCAAATCCTACAGCAGGAATTATAATTTTATGAACGCATTTTTAACGAAAAAATAGTTTTTTTCAGATGGTACCCACCGAGGTCCAATTCGCCATTCGATAGAGTATTCAATTACCAATTCAACGATATATATAATGTACCACTTTCTGTTTGTTCAAAACTGAAAACAATCAATTATTGAATTTGTACAATATTTCATAGGATGCCTACAAATTCCAATGAGTTATCCGTTTAGGTTTGATGAATTGAAAGGTAGCCGTAGAATCATGGAAAACAGTAGGTTATTAATGTCATGTCAAAAGTGAAATACTAATTTCACTTGTAATCTCTTTTGTTTTTTTTTTATATGGAATGGTTATTTGTGCAACCAGTTGGGAAAAGCACTATATCTCGTAATGTGCGACTTTCTGCAGAACCAGCAAAGCGAGTTCCGCAAAAGGAGGCGAGTTACGGAAAATAGGGTTGCCCAACGTGTTTCACACAATATTTTTTCTAATTTTGATATGTGATCCTTCTTAATTCAAGTTGAAAATATAAAAAATATATATTTAAAAAACTGAAGAATACGCTTTCAACGCACTAAAAATTGAAAAATATGTTTGATATTCAACGACTATGCCGGAAAGCACGGGGTGCTTTTTGGTAACGTATATTTGAGAAACATGATCCCAGATCCGGCACCACCTCATTTTAGTAAAGCTGAAATTTCAAGTATGAATAGTATGATATGTAGTTGAGAACGTGTGCGTTCTTGCTCGCTTGAAAGCAGGGCCCCATAGACCAAATAAAAATAAAGAGACTGTTTGAAACATTGGCGATCTTGACCACCAAGTTTTTGGTACGGCCAGTCGCGCATGGAGGCGCTGCCCGCAATCAACAGACGAATGATAATTTTCCAATTTCGACGTTTGTCAGAAAATGACAAACCACGTAATTATTTCAGAATAATTCTACTGTTATTGTCCTCGGAATCCAACATCGAAAATAGAATGTTTTGTTATTCGAGTTGACGCTGGAATTCCTGGAAATAGTCTTTTACAAGGTAAAATATAAGCTGCTTTTCACAAACTGATACTTATTTCCATCCATCAGTTGCATAATTTTTTTCACAAATTGGTACTTATTTCCATCCAAAAGTTGAGGAAGTACGAAGTACTTGGTCTACTTAATGATTATCATCAAACTGGAGTATTTGTTGTACCCACTCGTTCTCCTTGGTGCTAATAAATTAACAAAATTATTGAAGGTATGTTGTGAATGTAATTTGTTTCCATTTTGATTGATTTCATGATGAGACTAAAGAATATTTTTAATTTTGCTGTTTTTCAGAATTTTATTATTGTTTTGTCTGTAGTTGTACCTTGTCCTAGAAAAATAAAATATTTTTTTATGGTGTTAAACTTATTATTCTCATTTTATAAGAACTTTGATTTTGTTCTCGATATCATGAAACGAAGATTTATTTTGAAACTTTATTTCAACCACGAACTAACAGTCTACGAATCGATTACTGTATATATTTTATTAGTGACCGATTTGCCATCCCTGTATTTCATATGATAAAACCATTCATATGAAATACAGGAATGGCAAATCGATCACTTATGAAATATATACCATATCAACCATATAAAAGTAAAACATTTAAAAAACCCGCCTGTACTAACTTAGTTCGGCCAGTTGCGAGTTATGTCGCCACTGTCTAAACGTGGTGCCAACTTTTTCTGCAGGTTTGACAACTCTCTTTATTTTTAGTTTCTCTATGCAGGGCCCTCCCACAGGTATCAGGTACAAAAGAACATAAAAAACTTCCTCACTTACGTTAAAGTATGGTGATGCTTTGGGCAATTGATATCATCCAGTTAGCCGAGCGGTCTAAGGCGTGAGTTCTAAGCTCTGGATCTCAAAAGTTTGGGAGGGTTTGAATCCCCACGCCTGACGATTTTTTTTTTTATTTTCCACTTCAAAATTGAAAATGATTTAGTTTTGGGAAAAATTACAAAAAATTGTCAGAGGCGTGGGGATTCGAACCCTTGCCAGTTTTTGATATCAGAGCCAGTTTTTGATATCTTTCTCCTTAGACCGCTTGGCCAACTGGACGATATTAATTGTCAAACGCATCACCATACCTCAACGTAAGTGAAAAAGTTTTCCATGTAATTTTTTTACTTTTTAGTGCGTTAAAAGCGTGTTCTCATCCATGGAAAACACGGAAATTAATGCCACATAGAAATCTACGTTGTCAGCTGGGGTCAATATCACCAATTGTTCAAATTATGTTATTCATATCAATGATTAGTTCTTACCATACATATTATTCATTGAATTCGAATAGAATTCAATCTTCATAATATGTACAGAGAATATAATACCAATGAAGAATTACTTCAAGTAGTTTAGCCTCAAAATCATGACAAATTTCATTTCCGTATTTTATGCAACTGGTGGTGAAATTTACTTTTCATCAACAGTTGCAAAAAATTTTACTTTTCGCAACTGGTGATGAGAAGTAAAACATTTGAATACGTCAACGAGTTCTGAAAAGTGTCACTTCGAAAGTCAAAATTAGAAAAAATAATAATCGTTATTCTTGAAACAATTAAATCGATATGATATTGATATACGGAGAATGTCAGAAGAACGCTGTCAATGCTGGTATACTATACGCTGTTCGTTATCCGTTGAGACGGAGGACCTATTTGAGGAAATTGGAAATGATGCTAAGGAAAGGACCAGCTGATCAAAACCACAACCCCTCTATCTTCAGTGAAAGAGGGAAAACTGATGTTTTGGCATATGTTCATTTTCCTCCATCTGCCTCAGTGCGAAAATTGGAAATTAAATTTGGGATCAGCAGGGAAAGTGCCAGAAAAATATTGAAAAAACGTAAATATCTCTCCTATAAATACAGTTCGCATCAGGATCTCTATGGAAATGACCCAGAACGGAGACTAACTTATTGTAATTGGCTTTTGCGTCATCATGATTTGAATAAAGGTTTTGTTTCGAAGATACTGTTCACAGATGAGTCTAGGTTCACGAATAATGGTATGTTCATTGGGAACAATACAAGATATTGGGCTCAAGAAAATCATAGGTTGCTGAGAGTAGGTAATTTTCAAGAAAGATTTGGATTCAACGTCTGGGTAGGAATCATAGAAACAAGAATCATTGGACCAATTCTTCTCGACGGGATTTGACGGACCAAAGATATCTACAATTCCCAGAGAACGATATTCAAAATAATATCAACGATTGGCCTAAGAACATCAGGAAAAATATATTTTTTCAGCAGGATGGTGCAGGACCACATGATGCTTATATTGTTCGGAAATACCTTAGTGATACCTATGGGCAGATATGGACTGGAACAAATGGTCCAATCAGATGGCCAGCCAGATCACCCGATTTAACTCCAGTTGATTTTTATTTATGAGATCACATAAAATCCAAAGTATACTCGAGGAGACCAACTTCTTTGGAGGATTCGAGAGATAGAGTTAAGCGCGCATTTCAGTAAATTGCTGCTCAGGATCTAATAAATGTGATGGGGTGTACAATAAATAGAACTAGTCTATGTATTAGGGAAAACGGGCAACACTTCGAATATATCATTGGTCGATAATGAATAAAATGACTTTTCGATGGTTGTGAAACTCTTCTATTGAAAACAGGATAATGTGAGTAATAATTTGTACGTTAAATGATTCACTGTTTCAGTGGTTAGATTTATTCAAATAGTTTGATTATATAAAAGTTATCTCTTCTGTAATGAGTTTATGATCATTACATATTGTTAACTAGATTATTTTTGGTAATTCATTGTTACCATTCTGAAGTACATACCAATTTTTTCAGATAGATTTCATTTCGTTAGGTGGCTCTCTACGTTTTGAAAAAAAAAGTGGTATATAATGTATATCGTTGAATTGGTTACTGAATTCTTTATCGAATGGCAAGATGGCCCTCGTTAGGTACCATTTGAAGTAAACGATTTTGTCGTTAAAAATGCGTTCAGAAAATTTGAATTCCTGCTGTAGGATTTGTTATTGATCTTATCGATTAAATAACTATCAATATGAGTTACTGATGTGAATTCAAAGTCTCCTGAACTGTAACAAAAATTGAGATTTTTGTTTTCAATTGTAAAATAAAAATTTGGCAACGCTGTCGTATCTAATTTGAGCCGTAGAATCCGAAAAACATCAAACATACAGGGAATTTCATTTGAAAAATCGAAGTTGGTGGCTATTCTGGTGAAACGGAGAGTCGGTGATTTTGTTTTCATATGTCTGTCAATCCAAAATTGTGTGTCATATCCATGTACAAAATTCCATTCAAATTGGTTGATAAAAGAAGGAGATATGGGCATGGCCTTGTTTCCATTGTCACTTGGTATAATCAGATTATGATAAAACCAGTTTATTTGGCGAGTTTTATTACCTTTGCTATTTTTCAACATCCCCATGTATGATTATCGGTGGCATAATTTGACGAGTTTCACATAACATTTGAAATTAATTTTCAGAGTTCTCAACTCACACACTGATGAGATGATGTCACAGGCATTGTTTGACATACCATCCTCTCTATATCTGAACATAAGTTTCACATCGCAGTTCATTTCATTCGGTATCACTGTGTCAGGATTATATTTTTTTCATCAGTTAGCTAGATAATTTTTTGGAATGCGGAACAAATGCTATTGCCTATATTTTGTTTTCAGTGATGACATCACAATTTCGAATGACATTTCAGAAAAAATGTTATATGTTATTTCGGATGTTTTTTCTAACGTTTCATGGAACTTCTTTTTGATTTCCATTTTTTCATATTTGAATGAGTTTACAGTTGAATATAATCTGAAACATAACGAGTAAGAATCAATAAATCGTTTTTTGGTGGTCCTATTGATTCCGAGGTGCTGTAGTATATAGCGTTCTCTAGTTTTCACAATATGGGCGTGATAATACTTTCCTATTTTTTTTCATGAATTCTTCAGGATATAAAGGATTTGCAGTTTTTCGATAAGTTAATAATGTTTTCCATTCATTTCAAATACCTGTATAACTTTTCCATCACATAAGATTATATTTGCCACATATTGATTTTTCTTGTGACTACATATGAACAATATTATTTATTTTCATAAACATAATGATATATCCAATCCTGAAAGATTTTTGGGTCATCAAACCTCATAACATGGTCACTAATTGTCTGACATATAACCAAACAGACGAAAAATTTCACAGACGAGCAGAAAAAACTCTGCTGATATTTTCTCTCCACATCTTCCTGGATCAACCAAAATAACTCGATATACCACCAAGTATTCGTTATAGCAATAACAGAAAACCATAAGTAGGAGTTCTATTTTATTTTTCAAGGAAATGAAATAACTTCCATAAAGCGAATATCATATCAGAAATCTAATTTCATATTTCCATTCCTAGTACTGCTCATTTGGGATCCAACTCGGAGATATATACGCCGGTTTTATTAAATTCCCCGCTCCATACTGAAACACACTGCAAACAAAACAGTTCCACCTTATTTGGGTAAGAATTTTCATTTAGCTAAAACCAACTTATATAATCCCAACGATATCATACATTTCGTTTGGTTGGTGATTTCATTCTCTGCACAGTTCGGCTAGATTATGATAACTGACGATGTTTCATTGAACCTCCTGACCTGGCATTTCATTTTGATGTCCAAAATATCGATCAAACTAATTCCACTTCTAGAAATATATAAATATGAAAAAAAAATATATTGGGGATGATATTAATATGGTGAACTGAAATAATGTTCATTAATCAATAGTCACACGTACAAGGAAAAAATATACATTGAACAAAGAAAATAATCATGAAAAAATTCATGTGAAGTAAAAATTAACATTGAATAAATACAGGCACATATTATATTTCAGAAATCAATACGATGAAAATACGGATATAAAGACTGGATAGACTCTGTGGTGTCACACAATCACAAACTTGCACAACAGGAATTGTACACAGTGCAGTTAACCTACTGATGATGATAACTTAGTCTTTGAAATGCGCATATAAGTGTGGTGAAGGGGTTACTTGTGCAACTTTGTGAAAATAAGAATGGCTTTCCAATCTTTGATATCAGACAGGTCGAGTTAAGCCATTTGAATAGAACAGTGAATATTCAAATCGTATCAAACGTATTTAAATCTCTTGTCGTAATATCTTAAATTGAAAGAACTAATCACAAACATACAGATACAATACAATATAATAATCATGAAATATAGGAATAAGAAATATGTGAACAGAGGGATCATGATAAGTGATCGAACACTTGTTTCAAATACGAAGAAAACATTCACAGTTAATTGTTAAAAAGAAATGAAAATACTCCAATAATGAAAATAATAATGCAATGCGTGTACGGTTTGAGTTAACTTTGGGTATATATCATTATTGTAATTAATGGAATGGGCACGACAATGAGCAATGAAATGGGCAGAACAATAGACTGCATAAAATATATATTCTTGAAATCATCTTGAATGTGAATTAAGTATTAACTATTTATGGAAGGGGAGCAATTCATTTATTTTCGATTATGTTGTTGACGACTGGGCTATACAGGGTGTTGGGATAACCACACACCTGACCACCAATGTTGACGACTGGACTACGGGGTGTTGTGATTTAACCCACCACACCTGTAATACCAGGCATTATTCGTTAGATTGGAAAAACAGTATTAAAAGCATCGACTATCTGAATGTAGTCGAACCCGATATGATATATGGAGCGGTCTACAAATATCAATATCCTGTCTTTCAATACCGGAACATGGGTTGTTTATTCAGGAAGTACTACCGTTCAGAAAGATTCGAACCAAACAATGATTAAATAAAATAATAATGCACTCATAAAGTTAAGAATGTATATATGTATATATTTAATAAAAATTGACACAATTCTATCAATCGTCTATGGACGTATGATAGGCCACAATATTCGTACAATGAAAACGAATGTAGCGTATTGGCAGATAATTCTGCAATGGGCTTCACAATAGAAATAATTTTACTAAAAGAAACAATCTTGAAAATCCATTGCTACAAACGGATAACAATACTTCTATTTTTGCGATCTTTGTAAACTTGAAACTATGAATATAACTTATAGACACATACACATTTGGAAAGGTTGAGTTTTTGCCATAAACATAAATACAGAAAAACAAACATGAGACTCACCCTGTTTAACACTTATTCACTGGAGTAGTTTTAAACGGCAATTAGCTTAGAAGTTATTATTATCAGTTCGTTTTCTCCCGCGTCAATCGGTTATTCTAATTAATTCGTCCGGTATATTCGTATACAGATAAAGTTTTTCTAAGTGATCGTGAACCATTGAAATTTCGGAATCCCGTTACTATCTCTGTTTTGGAAGCTTTTACAATTTGTGGAAACTATACTGTTCACTCGTGTTTTTACTAGGAGCTTCAATACTTGATTTGAATCGGCTGAGTTTCTATGTTGGCTGAATTTTACTACATTTTATACCGCACTTTTGAGAATGACATGTTCTCCGAAATATTTTTGTATAATATAAGTGATGACTGAATGGGTTACTGTTTTGAACTAACTTGAATTCTAACCTTACATTTGAGGTTACATGGTCTTTGGTTCACTGTCGAACACCGAATCGAATTGAATGAATTGAATATTGACATGAAGCTCACGCTTTTATAGTGTCGTCCGCACGGGGGCTAGTAGGCGGAGCTTAGGTTGTTGTGAAGTCGTAAAACTGATAGAGGACTTGTTTGTCTAACCCGTTCTGGTTTATCTTATGTTATAATTGGATAATATTTTACTGAATGACAGGTATTTATGATCGCTGGTGCGTTATCGCTGAGTTAATGACCAACAAGTGTGTTTATGAATTTCAGAGGTGTCTCGACTCCCGGTGATTTATAAGTTGTTTACCTCGTCTTTCAACTGCTCAGTGTTTATCGACTTAGTTTTGGTAATTATTTAAACGGACTTCCTTATCTCGCTGTGACTGTAACGGGTAGCAATAAAAAAAACTTTGTTTTGCGCTCCTAGATGAGTCATGTAAGCATTCGGTATACAATGGTTACGTCTTGGTAATTATCTTTTAAATGCATTTCTGTAATTACAGGGCATAACATTCGACCCAACCCTCAAAAACAAAAACTTTGACAAACTCAAATTTTTTTTCGAATAACAACTCTTTCACCTACAATAAGCAAAATGTTTTAACTTTCTGAAATGTAATCCTATTCTAGCGCCAAATTTTATAAGTCTTGCTTTGTCAATTACAATAGATTACTGTTTACATCTTCTAGAGGATAATTATAATCTATCCACAAATTTATTACCCTCACTGCTCAGTACTTAATTCTAATTTTCTCAAAAATAACATGCAAATACTCATGCAAACACACAATAAAGTCTTTTTCTTCCATGGGGTAATTTCCATACTGAATGGGTATGTACTCGCCTTCTTCAACGAGGGGATTTTCTCACTTCTATTTCGGTGGGCATCAATTTAACTTTATCCGTTGGATCCTCTGGGAAGTTTTTCCTGCTACGCCGCTGGGTAAGGGTACGTAGCAGTGATACGGGACGATTTGTTCCTTCTTTATCTTCTCTAGACATCTGGCTTTTGGGGATTTTAGGGCCTTCCATACAATTTTCGAGCCAGTGATCCGTGATAATTAGTAGGTATCGGGGCTAGACAGATAACACAGCCTGTGTTTTCTGGTTCAGTGACAAATTGCATTCCTTTGCATAATGTCGTACATGGTATTCGGGTTTTGGTGGCCAAACGGTGGTAATTAATTCGTTTAAAATTCTTCGTTCCTGGGAATCCTATTTTGTGCGGTACCATTAACACAGGTGTTTTGTTTTGTGAATGGTGGTTACTATATTCTGTGCGGAGTGCTTGAACTCAAACCACACTGTGAATTCGCAATGCTCTAGAATCTGCTGGTCTCATCATTTCGCTTCGCCATGCTGGATTGTCCACTGCCATCGTTTCAGAGATATTTTCTTGGGTTTCAACAATAATAGTCCACGATATTCCTATCAAAACCTTCCATATATGCGCGGTTAGTAAATTTTATCATTATTTTTACTTAGGTACTGTACAATTGTAAACGTCGCGATGTTCTAGTGTGAATATTCTACAAATCCGTAAACACATTTTCCGAAAATCGTGATTATATTATTTATCTGTATTATGTAACTCGGCGATTCGATATTCTATAACTGTTTCTATTTGCATTAATTTTCATACATATCTCGTTTGTGGTTTGTATAGTCTGTAATCCGTACGTGTTTCATTTCAGTTCTTTCGTCCATTCTTCGTTTTTTCTATGACCTGTAATGAACTATATCCGTCTCAAAATAGCTTTGCTTGAATTTTCCGGGGAATTTACTGTCATTATTTTACATCAAAACCCTTGATAAAATTGTCCCTGTTCGCGTTTCCCGTTTTGCGTTGATTCCCTTATATATTTTTTTTTCAGTTTGTTCCCGTACTATGATACAATCAATTTAGTTCCGGTTTTTCATTAAAGTATCGTGGCATTTCGTATTATTATTCATTCAATTTTTTTTTACAAGTCCATTGTAACTATAAATATGCTTTGGCAAATTTACCTTCAGGGATTTTTTTCAATTTTTCTGCGTCTTTTGCAGTCTGCTAAAACTATAATAATTACCATACTATATATACGTTCCTACATTCTGGTGCATACTGAAAATTTTCTTGTTTACTGATATCTAACTGAGTGAACCAAATTTATCATGGGGGTCATTTGAACAGTGCCGCGTGTCATGGGTTGTGTAAGGGGGAATTTATTTTCAGAAATGTTTTCTTCATTTTCTTTGGACATTTCACTTGGCTGACAGTTCCCTATATTTTCGGCATCAACTATTGGTAATTCATCTGGCATATTTTCTTGAGTTTGAACTAAAACTTGATCTAATTTTACCTCATTTTCTTGTGTCGCTTGTCGACTGATTTCATTCATATAAAAATTAGTGTGTTTTTTAAATTAGATTTTCCTTTTGTCTGGCTAAAGTTCTAATTTTTTTTCACTTCGGGGTTTATTTCTTTCTTTACTGTCGTATCTATATTAAAATCTTCTCCTATGCTTCGTTTTCTCGGGGTTAAAATCCATTTTCTGCAATACTCAGTAATTTCGTATCTTCGGAGTTCACTATACTTTTTGCTTGAACTTTACATACATTCAAAAATCTGGGCGGTAGAATTTTGTCCTTAGGCAAGACATTTTCATCCTTGTGATTTACGACTGTAGAAAAAAATCTTATCTTTGGCGACTGTTATTCCTAGGTGCTTGGCAGATTCCAACTTCCTGGTGGATAGAGCATCTCCCTTGGGTGATCTATCACTTAAACTATCTTCCAATGATTTACTATTTTCTACATTTATCACCTTCCTTCGATTCCTTGATGCATTAACTGTTGCAATTTCCGTTCTTCCTGAATATGTCTGGCTACTTTCGGGAATATTTTCACTTTCAAAAGCTTTCATACCAACTTTTTCCATTTTCTGACTATAATTTTCTTCATCCTCGCTGTAGTGCTGTATGGGCAATGTTCCGTTACATCTCTCCGTTTCTTTAGGCAGGAAATGCTCGTACCTATACGTAGGCATTCCCACTTGTCGACTGTCACTTGTGACTATCGGTCCTAATGTACAGAGTGCGTCGGTTTTTCCATTTTCCATAGGTGGCACTTTTCTAAATTCCCCTCTTCTCTCTTGTTGCTCGTTTAAACGCATGTTTCGCTTTTCTCTTGTTCCAGACGATTTTCCATATTCTTCAATTTCAACTATTTCTTTGCAGACTAGCGTCTCCTTTAAATCACCAGTCGCTGACATCTTTGAAACTGTTTTTTCTAAACCTGGTGTCACAATTAAATCACCGGTCCCTGATATCTCTATTTGATTCGAAGTTGTACGTCTCGTTTCATGGCATGAAAATCTGTTGATTTAAATACTTCGCGGGTCTTTTGCTTATCTGTTGTTTGGCATATGTGTTGGATTTTCTTCTTCAACTCGATAATTTCCCCTGATAAATACATTTGATTTTCTCTCCAATCAATTTGCGCGTCATATTTTCGTAAAAATCTAATCCAGTGTTATTTCAGTACTACGATGATCATTTTCAACTATTAAATTCATGTTCAATAACTTTTCCTTCCTTTACTTTGATTGGCAATATAACCGAGCCAATATACTGAGTGAAATTTCCTTGTCTTTTTCTGAGGTGATACGGCAAATCATAATTTAATTTCATACCTCTAACAATATTAATATGAGCCACTGATACTTGAGATCTCATATCTACGGATATATGTCTCAAAATTCCTGCTATTTCTAAATTAATAACATTTTTCTGTTCATCGTCGATTAGTATATTTTCCTCTTGCCTCGCACTATTTAAATAGTTTTCCGGCAACCTTCATCTGAGGCTTGTTGAAAGCTGCCATTCCATTCAAATTCCTGTTATATTTTGCCTTTTTCCATAACTATTTCCTGTTTGCTTTCTATAATTGATTCTCCTAAAATTTCCTCGTTCATTCCTGCTTCTATGAGATTGAAATCTATTTTCTTTCGAATTGTTAGAAAATTCTGTTCTATATTTATTCATTTTTCCATATTTTTTAAATCTTTTTTCCTTAGCGTAGTTGGAAAACCATTTTCCTGAATCATTTAATCTCTTATTTTGAAAACTATTTCTATTTGGACATTTATATGACATATGTCCGAATTCTTGACATGTTAGGCATACGCAATTTTTCATATAACAATCTCCTGCTGTGTGACCTTTTCTGTTACAATGTGTGCACAATATTATATTCGCATTGGAAGTTCTGAAATTTCTATTCGGTGTATTCGTAATTTGCTCAATTAATTCTTCTTTTTCTGCTAATGTGATGGCTTCTTCTAAACTGACAGGACTTTCAGATAAAACTTTTTTTCTAACAGGATCTAACAATCCAATGGCAAATTGAACCAAAATATCCTGCTCGTATTTTTGCTCTAATACATTGTCAATTCTATTATTTCCTGTGAGGTGCCTTATCTTTGATGCACATATTTTTAATCTCATGAAAAAATTCCTAACTGATTCATTCGTTTTCTGATAACAATTCAAAAATTCTTTTTGTGCTTCTCCAGGTAATTTCAATTTTCTAAACTGCTTCAATAATTCCTTTTTGATTAATTGCCAGTTGTCGGTATTTTGTGAACTATATTCTGCTTCAATAAATAATCTAGCGATACCTTTCAGTTTTAATCTAACTATAGAACTTATTTGACTGTCTGTCCATTCTGCTACAGCTGCCAAATCTTCAATTTCACGAATAAAATCTTTGATTTCTGTGGTACCATTATAAAAAGGAATATTATCCAAAGTGATACTAATTTGCGGTTCATATCTAACCCTCGGCACTGTTGTCTGAGTTTCCATGATTTAATTATTTTGATAAAAATCTCCATTGATTGAAAATAAAACTTCAATTGCCTTTTCGAATACTTCCTGAGTTTTTGATCGGTATAAACGCTATATCTATTTATTTTCCCAATATCGTGTTTGCAAAATAACAACGATATTATACTAACTATTTTCACAATCTTTCTACTCATTTACTTCTGTTCAAATTAGTCTTTTTTGACTGACTGACACTTATTTGTAAAAATAAAAAATAAAATATTTATTAAAAAAAAATTCAACTTCAATTTTTGTTTGACACTTTTTCTTTCTGTGGAAAATATCATATATGCGTTAATGTACTTCCTTAATTATTACCCCACACCTGACACCAATGTTGACGACTGGGCTATACAGGGTGTTGGGATAACCACACACCTGACCACCAATGTTGACGACTGGACTACGGGGTGTTGTGATTTAACCCACCACACCTGTAATACCAGGCATTATTCGTTAGATTGGGAAAACAGTATTAAAAGCATCGACTATCTGAATGTAGTCGAACCGGATATGATATATGGAGCGGTCTACAAATATCAATATCCTGTCTTTCAATACCGGAACATGGGTTGTTTATTCAGGAAGTACTACCGTTCAGAAAGATTCGAACCAAACAATGATTAAATAAAATAATAATGCACTCATAAAGTTAAGAATGTATATATATATATTTAATAAAAATGGACACAATTCTATCAATCGTCTATGGACGTATGATAGGCCACAATATTCGTACAATGAAAACGAATGTAGCGTATTGGCAGATAATTCTGCAATGGGCTTCACAATAGAAATAATTTTACTAAAAGAAACAATCTTGAAAATCCATTGCTACAAACGGATAACAATACTTCTATTTTTGCGATCTTTGTAAACTTGAAACATGAATATAACTTATAGACACATACACATTTGGAAAGGTTGAGTTTTTGCCATAAACATAAATACAGAAAAACAAACATGAGACTCACCCTGTTTAACACTTATTCACTGGAGTAGTTTTAAACGGCAATTAGCTTAGAAGTTATTATTATCAGTTCGTTTTCTCCCGCGTCAATCGGTTATTCTAATTAATTCGTCCGGTATATTCGTATACAGATAAAGTTTTTCTAAGTGATCGTGAACCATTGAAATTTCGGAATCCCGTTACTATCTCTGTTTTGGAAGCTTTACAATTTGTGGAAACTATACTGTTCACTCGTGTTTTACTAGGAGCTTCAATGCTTGATTTGAATCGGCTGAGTTTCTATGTTGGCTGAATTTTACTACATTTTATACCGCACTTTTGAGAATGACATGTTCTCCGAAATATTTTTGTATAATATAAGTGATGACTGAATGGGTTACTGTTTTGAACTAACTTGAATTCTAACCTTACATTTGAGGTTACATGGTCTTTGGTTCACTGTCGAACACCGAATCGAATTGAATGAATTGAATATTGACATGAAGCTCACGCTTTTATAGTGTCGTCCGCACGGGGGCTAGTAGGCGGAGCTTAGGTTGTTGTGAAGTCGTAAAACTGATAGAGGACTTGTTTGTCTAACCCGTTCTGGTTTATCTTATGTTATAATTGGATAATATTTTACTGAATGACAGGTATTTATGATCGCTGGTGCGTTATCGCTGAGTTAATGACCAACAAGTGTGTTTATGAATTTCAGAGGTGTCTCGACTCCCGGTGATTTATAAGTTGTTTACCTCGTCTTTCAACTGCTCAGTGTTTATCGACTTAGTTTTGGTAATTATTTAAACGGACTTCCTTATCTCGCTGTGACTGTAACGGGTAGCAATAAAAAACTTTGTTTTGCGCTCCTAGATGAGTCATGTAAGCATTCGTATACAATGGTTACGTCTTGGTAATTATCTTTAAATGCATTTCTGTAATTACAGGGCATAACAATGTCAGTGAAAAGTTCACGGGTTTGCGGTGATGTAATATTCAACCTTTTGAACACGTGAATGTTAATGATCTATTTCAGTTCCTCGAGTATGTAGTTATATAGTTTTGTCCGCAACAAATTCATAGGACTTCTGTCCGAGTGCTTTTTTCATGAAAGGTACTATATAGTTGATAATATAGTTCATGAAAGGTAATTGTGAGAAATAATCCGGTTTTTCGTTTTTGTAGATGATAGTGACAAATAATATTAGATGCAAAGATTTGTCTGACATCTAGAATACCGGATACTTCGCAAATGTATTCTGAAGGGTAAATACGTTTTTACACGCTTTATATTAGCTTCACTTGTGTGTTTGTTTGTACCCGACTCACTTGTATGTTTGTTTGTAACCGACTCCTCTGGGCGCTTTTTGACCCACTTTAAACGGTCAGATTTCATTCAAACTTTGTGGATTTATCGTGGACCGATGACAATACACCAATTCAATAAGATTATTTTATTTTTTAATTTGCAAAAAAATAATAAAAATAATAGCTTGAAAAAAACTAAAAAAACACGCTTTTATAAATAAACCAAACTAAAAAGTAGGAAATAAATAATAGTTTGAAAAAACTAAAGAAAACGCTTTTATAGAAAACCAAACTAAAAAAATATAAAATGAGAAAAAATGTATTTTATTTATGAAAAAAAGCGTGGGGTTCATGGTATCGCCTCGGCCAACAATTACCTGCGATCTGAGACATTTCCTACTTTTCTGCCCTAGGTGTGTAATGTACTATATAGTTATAGATACCATGCACCACACGCTTTTCTTCAAATAAAATATTTTTTTTTTATTTTCAATTTTTTTAGCTTGGTTTTCTATAAAAGCATGTTTTTCAGTTTTTTCAAACTATTATTTATTTTAGTAGATGATTTCCAGATATCTTTTGTACAGCACTTAGAGTGTGTAATGGGCGAGCATCCCCAGGCAGATATTCCGTATTGGATTTGGCTTTCTACTAGCGAGTGATATATAATTTTCAAATGTTCAAAGGGTCCAACCTTAATCTGAATAAAATACAATTAACTTTTTCATGATAAAATGTGTAAATTCCACTGTGACGATCAGTCGACACGCCTAGGAATTTAACTTCGTATTCAGCTGGTATTGAATAAACTTGGTTTGGTGTTATGGAGTCTAAGTTTTGGAATGTTGGTGTTGTTGTTTTGTTGATGCTACTTGGAAGATAAGTGGTTTTCTTGAGGTTCAGGGTGAGTTGCTTGTGATCAAACCAAGTTTTTATATGAACGAAGAAATATTCTACTTTTGATTTCAAATCATCTCATGAGTTCCTTGAATAGATCATTGCGGTTTCATCTTCGAACTTCAACATTCAACTTCATCATAAAAACTTTCCTCAGTTCCATTGAAACACTCATTTATTTTTATATCTTTGGGTTAATGATTATAGAATTATAGTTACAGTGCGCTTTTTTCATGCATCTTGGATATGTGCTCTAACCTATATTCTACGTCGCCATTTCTGAAGAAATTACGTTTTTTTTTTGAAAATTTACAAAAAATATTCCTAACATAGAGACAACTATGATATATGTATATTAAGTAGAGAGTTATGAAATCATTTTGTAATGAGTAGTCGACCTTAATGATTTTTTTCTGTGATTACATTCGATAAGCATTCGTAGTGCAACCCCACAGTGTAACACCCTATATGGTATTATTATTTTTGTTACACTAGTTTGATCCTAGGGTAGGTTACGGTTCGTTTTATGGATTGCATTCCAGAAGGGATGATGAAAGAGTGTATAACTCCTTTAAAAATTATAGTTGCCTTTCGAAAAATTATGCATTTTATGAGGACAGATCGGATAATTGTATCGGAATTGAGCATAACTCGAAAAAAATTACAAATATAGTAGAATAATCGATAGATGTATAGTCTAGAAATATTTACCAAGGGATCATTGATTCCTTTATGTGTGGACTCGCTAGCGGGTTTGTGCTATCATTTCTATACACCAGTTTGCCGCACCAAGGTGGTCCTTGAAAGATCTAGCCTATGAAACTTGCATATTTTTCTCGGAAGTTCTTTCAAAATCAGGTGTGTTAGATTGTTCAGTACAAAGACCAAAATGGCCTCAATATTTTGTTTTCTGTACTATGTAGAAGCACACTTGTATGCAAATGTATCTGGTTATTTACAAAACGATTTTTGTTTTAGTTATAGTAAATCAATTATTTCTTCTTCTCTTCTAGAAAATTACGCTAAAAATTATGAAATTCAACTCTCTGTAACTTTTGGAAAAAATAGTTTCAGAAACTAACTTTCAATGTGCCGTATCTTTGGAGTAATTTGGAGATTCGTTTAGCTTCTCTTGAGTATAAATAAAGTTTGACCACTTTTGGCCGTTTTTTGGCCAACCATATCACTTTGCGTCGGATGGAAACATGGGTCAAGACTTACGCTCTCTACTGAGCCAATGGCCCTGGACTGATTATTTTAAAAATATTTCTTGGAATTGGTCAACCTGCATATCTCCTTTCCCTCATGAATGTTAAACCAAGATTTCATGATGCTCAAGACGAAGATTTTTTCAAATGTATCCAAAACAATATTTTTGCTAACAACAACAAACTGATTTGTTCTTGACATGAACGATTTGAAATATTACATAACTCCAGATTATTGGAGTTGTCGATGGGTCTCACCTAAAAAAGAAATTTATTTATTTAAATTTTCGGAAAGCGTGACGAAATATATAATGGTATAAATACATGAAAGGTAATAAAATTCATGTTTTTTTTATGTTGGGGGAACGTTTTTTTTTCCAATAGTATTTCGACAGATCAATACAGAAATCAAGTTTGTTCACTGAAAAAAAAGAAATGTATTCGAAATTTTCAAAAAAAGATATGCATGACGAAAATATAATGTTGAGAATAAATATATATATATATATATATATATATATATATATATATATATATATATATATATATATATTCGATAGGGCCTCCGGCCTTTTTAAATTTTTGAGGTTCACTGAGACTCCGATGTCAGAGCCCCCGATATACGGACGCCGGTAACCACCCTTTAAAAATGTCGCATCGACATGAAACATAGTAAAAACACTTTGCCAAAAAAAAATATGGAGGGTCCAAGTTGCCCGATTTTTGATAGCCATTTAAAATTTAGTCGAGTCCCTCGCCGCTGAATGCTCTTATATACTTTGTTTATGTTATGGTGTTTGAAACGTTACTTTCGAAGGTCAGGGGCTTCCCAATTTGGCAACACAGGGGATGCCCAAAAATATCATTCATTTGAGATTGTCATCAAGAAACATGTATTCTTTCCGCACGAACGAAATAAATTGTGGAAGCGCAATTGCCTCCCAAATTTTTTGAGAATGAGCCTGGTAAATACTTTTCTCATCGATTCCGTTTATATTACTGCGATTACGTCAAGATTTATTCGGGGTCCCGGGAAATATTGTGATATTTCACCATTTCAAAATTCGACAATGAATACACAAATCCTCAAACAATTTCTCATGCCAGATTCAACAAAAGGACACCAAACTTTCGCTATCTTCTCAAGCAAAAAAATTAATTTCTTTCATTGAATGAAAACAATCTTCTTAGAATCCCTACTTGAATATATTCTCTTGAATTGAGTTTTTGTGAACCTGAAAAACGCTTGCATTGTTTTTCCAATACAGAAAATCTATTTTTCTCTAATGTGTCTTGTACTTGATTTGTATTATTCAGTATCGGTTATTATACAGTGCTAGTCAAAGCCCCCTCCCCCCTCGTATCTTTTGAACGGGTATATTTTTATAATAATGAAATTTGGGGGGTGGAAATAAACGGATGTAGGCTTCTCAACTGGTCATAACAGGTGACCAATAGTCATAAATGACGTCACCAAGGCCACTGTGACCAATAATTTTAAATGGGACCCTGGCAGTGACAGCTCGTTTGAAAGGTATTGAAAATACCTTTCAGTCATACCAATTTTTTTTTGGGTTTCGGCTGATTTTGATTGATAAATTGAAAGAAATACGAAAATTATAGTTTCGGGATTTAATTAATAAAGATTTAAGAACCAGTTCTTATAATAAGAGTTCAAAATGTGCTCCATCTACTTCCTGGCAGTAATGCATCCTTTGCTAAACTCTTTTTTCGTACTCGTCCCAGTGTGTCGCGAATTGCCCTACATTCTTCAACAATTCGTTGTTTCAGAATGGCAATACTGTCAGGTGCTGTAGCGAAACCTTGATTTCAAGTACCCCATAGAAAAAAATCTAATGGTGTGGTCCGGTGACCGAGCTGGCCATTCGATCGAACCTCGTCGTCCAATCCATCTACCCGATATTCTTCATCTAGGAACGTCTTACTGACCGTAATAGTGTGCGGGAGCACCATCTTGTTGAAACGTTATTTCCGTTGTCGAATTCATCTGGATTATCTTCTAAATTTTCAAGAATTAACGCCTCAATATCATTTTGTAACATCTCCAGATACAATTCACCGGTTAAGTTAGCATTGAGAAAAAGAGGCCCAACTATGTGGTTTTCCAAAACCTGCCCAAACATTTACTTTTCTGA
The DNA here is from genome assembly GCA_018342105.1 of Gonioctena quinquepunctata. Classification (NCBI taxonomy): domain Eukaryota; kingdom Metazoa; phylum Arthropoda; class Insecta; order Coleoptera; family Chrysomelidae; genus Gonioctena; species Gonioctena quinquepunctata. The sequence goes on along the minus strand of JAFIRS010003211.1, from coordinate 1,143 downwards.
AATTGAGTATGTTTTCACGAAAGATGTGAGGATTTGTGCCCCAAACCCACATTTTGAGTGTTAACTTTCCATTGAGAAAGAAAGTACTTTCGTCACTAAAACAAATTGTCTGTATGAGCCTGGTTGTTGGTTCATTTTATTTGGGGCATAGTTTCACAGAAATTCTAGTCTTCGGTCGGGTCATCATCTGAAAGTTGGTGCACCTTTTTTAATTTTTAGGGATTAAATTTTTTTTGAACACCCCATTTCCTTTATGACCCCAGAAAGACCAAAGGGGGTTTGGGAAAAAGTAGGGTTCTCCTTTCCCCCCAAATTTTCAATTTTTTTTTCATCCTAATTGTTTCGAAGGGGTCTTTTATTTCCCCGTGCTTCAAACTTCCGAAAAGCTCCCCCCAAATAAAACCCCGATAAGGGGGTCGGGGTTTTTTTTAAAAAAGTCGTTCCCTGCATGGAAAATTGTTTTACATTACCAATTATTAAGATAGCTGCACTTTTTCGGCTACATACGTACCCCCTTTTCCTATGTAACCTTAAAGTCCGTTAAAAAAGCAGGTAAATTTTAAGGTTAAAAACTTTTTTCAATGAGGTTAAAAAAGTCAACCTTTTTTTCAATTAACCAAAGGGGTCTTTTTAAAAAAATTTAAATTAAAGCAAACTATAATTTTGTTTTCTTCAATTTTTCAATCAAAATCAGCCGAAACCCAAAAAAAATTGGTATGTGAAAGGTATTTTAAACCCTTAAACGACTTGTCACTTGCCATGGGTCCCATTTAAAATTTTGGCCGTGGGCCTTTGCGTCATTTATATATTGCGTCACCTGTTTTGACCAGTTGGGGAACCACCCCTTTTTTCCCCCTCCAAATTTATTATTATTTAAAAAGTTCAAAAAAACAGGGGGGGCCCACACGAGACCCCCGAAATTTTGGGGTTGTTTTAATGGATTTTAATTAACTGAATGTGGGGAACTGGGTATTCCAAGGTTAAGAAACAGATAAACATGAAAAAATTTTAAAAGGGGGCTCAAATGATTTCAATTTTAACAAACATCCACTGTTCAAATGTACAAAAAAAAGGTGGAATTTTTTTTTGTGTAACCGGGTTATAAAAAAGTAGCCCCTTTTTGAAATATACCAACAAAAAAAA